>JAQGAS010000940.1:0-29803 GCA_034686365.1 Pachymerium ferrugineum | reverse complement strand
TGCATTACTTCTTCAGATCCACCGCCCAAAATAAGCCATTCAACGTTGTGCGTGAAAAGATTCAACTTTTGAGCCTAAAACAAATTAATACTAACTTAAATATACTTAGTTTGTAAGATATGGCTTGAATACTTGTATAATGACGTTCTTGGCATCTCTTTCGCTCACTATAAGAACGTAGAAACCTCTTTCCTTACGGTAAATCGGAGTGCCATCTTTCTGTTTCAATGTCTGCTCTAAAAATTTCTCCGGAGAATGTTCAGTTGTCCAAACACAAGTTGAGTGACAACTTCTTTTAGATGAACATTTGGGCATTACATCACCTAAATACAAAAAAATTATTGTAGGCAGGTTGAAATTACATGGGAAGAAAAGATCAACTTATTTTAACACGTTAAAAAAACAAATTGGCTAGTCCAAAAGTTTGAATAAATATGAAAAAGGCACAAAATTTCGTTATATGTAATAAAAAATGCTAATAAATTCAACGTAATAATACACTATGTTTAAAAAATGTAGAATGTAACTGGATATTAGTGAGTAACAACAACAACAACGTTTTTAAGTTAAGAGTCATTCACAATCTTATCGATTACTTCATTGAAAAATATCAGAATTTATATCCGATAAGGTAAAAAAAAATTATTTTCTTTGGACAACTTAAGTTTTTTTAAAGCATAATTAGTTACTATTCTCTTTTATAAATATTTAATAAGTTAAACATTAATATTGTAAGTCAGCGCTTACCAAATTTTTAAGTTTTAAGATCATCAAAGACACAAAATATTTAGTTTATATGGTTAAAAAAAATTCTCTTACCATAAGCTTCATCAACATATATAAATATATTATGCCACTGCCATTCAGATGCTAAATCATTCACTATAGATTTTAAATCAAAAGAATCCAATTTCGGACTTCCCAAAGTGTCAAACATCATCTGGTAAAACCCCACAAGAGGATAGGTCGATAACGCCACTAGATAATTCCTCTCATTTCGTATTAGCGAGCAGACTGTAAACAAATTACCAATTTTATATTCAATTTATTTAACGTCTAAATAACTGACCTGCATCTAAGGCTGAAAAAATATTTCCACACAGAACCTCTTTAACTTCCACTTGACTATCAAGTTCTCTAAGCGAATTCAACTTATCCTCAAACAATTTACTTCTATTAAAACACTTTTCAACGACCATACCTCAAAATAAATCAAAATTAAACATTTAAAAAACTTCACACTTTTGCATTACTTACCCAATTTGAAATCGTAACAGAATATCTCAAAATTAAAACCTAAAAAAAAGAACAAAATTTTTTGAAAGAGCAAAATATATCTCATTTTAGTGCGAAATTTCTCAGATAGAGAATAAATTGTTTCTTGGTTATTGATATATCAACAAACTAGTAGGTGGATAAACAAGGAGGTTCCAAGAGCTTAACCACAAATAAAATAGGAGTGTAATGACAGGCGAGTTTCATGTCAACTATTAATTTTTAATACACCTGTCAACAAGTAGGAGACGAAACAGGAATCAAAATGGATGAAAATTCTGACTTGACCGAGTCAATATACACATAAAAAAATAAGAAAAACAAGTAGAACACATCTTTAAAGTCAGTTGACTATTTTATTACCTCCATTTCGAAATTTTGTTATTGCCTTCCTTATTATAGTTTTTATTTTTACTATTTCTTAACGTAATATTTATAGTGGCACGCCAGGCATGGATATGAGCAGCTGATAATTTATTGGGATAAAATAAATTCTCATAGTCGATAATTGTTTTCTGTTTTTGTTACTGTGAATTAATAATAAAAATAATTCATAATTTATTAAATTTTCTATAATATTTTTCTTAAAATTAATTTTTTTGCATTAAATTAATGAAAATAAATTTTCATCGCAATGTTACAAAAATAAATTTCAAGGTAATTATTTGGTCTATTTATATTGTAAAAACTCGTTAATGACTTCCCCAGCATGTGATGTAAAGCAAGAGGAAAGCAATATTTATCAATTGATATTTGATGTTAAAATTATAATATCGCGGAAGGAAAGGGTGTTTTCAAGGGTTTTGGGTTTTAGTTTTTTCCTTATAATTTTAATAAAATTCTGGATTTTCGTGTCAAATGTAATATTTTTCTGGGGGCAGGGTAAATTTAATGCAGGGGAATGAGATTTTGAGGTCAGTTAATTGTAAAAAATTGTCAAAGGTACAATCCAGTAGATTATGTTGCATGTCGTGACGTGAGAGATAAAGTTCATTAGGTGCCTAGTAAGATAGAAATTCGGTCTAATGGATTTGTTTTACCCTACTTATTAATCGCTTTCTACTTTTATTTAATATTGAAGGATGTTTAGAAACAGGTGAGTGAAATTAATTTTCTCTTGTTTGTAGATTCTGGAAAAATTCAATTATTTCAAATTTGTTAACTGGTTTAAAAATCTAATTAAGTTTATTCGTTTGTTTGCTAAAATTTATTTAAACTTTAAATTTTTGAAAAAAAATAAAAAGTTATAAGCAAGGTTTATAAACTCCGGATGTAATGCACCTGCTCAGACATCTGGAGATTTATTTTATTGAAAATAGTTCATAAATATTAAAAAAAACTACAGCTAACAAAAATACTCATTTTTAACAGAAATATGCTGTTGGGGATTACTGTCTACTGGCTACTAAAATTCGCAGGTAAGTAAATTTTACGAAAATATTAAGGATAGTATTTGAGTAAGTCATGTCTTGCTCTGGGGCCGTTCGTATATGATGTCACGCAGAAAAAGGGGGAGGGGGTTGAAAATATCTTTGACGGACATGACATATAATTGTAAGTGGGACATCAAAGGGGTGAGGCCATATCAAGCAACAAGTGGATGCTGAAATTATTTCAAGGTTGTATTAAAAAAGCTTTGTTGGATGGTCAAGAGGTTGAAAAAAATGTTGTTTACCATTAATTGGTAAACTACTGACACCTTGGAGCCAATAAATATTCAGATTGAAAAAAAGTGTGACAGATTTAGGGGAGGGGGGGGGGGGGTTTGGAATTTGTGACCCTAATATGACAAACGGGGGGAGGGGGTTCAAAAAACCTAAATTTTGCGTGACATCATTTGTGAATGACCCCTCTTAGGTTGTAATTTGTAGCATATGCAGTTGGTAATGAGGATGTAAAATGAGTTTGTAGTTGAGTAGTGAATATGTACTATTACATCTTTTTTACGGCAAAGGGAAAGTTTGCACAACATGAATTTGATGAAAGTGATCTTTAACTTATGGACATCTAAATGGTGCGCCGTGAAGGTGTCCGTAAGTTTAAAGAGGTGGTCTCATTAATGAGACAAATATTGGAGAAGAAATTTAAGAAAAAATTTACTTTTCGTCTATTATCTTACACCTGGTTCTAAAAATGATTACTTCTTTTTAAACAATAAAACCTCAAAGTTACTTTTCCCTCTTTCAGGTTTTTGCCATTTCCAAAATCCGGTTGTGACATGTAGGATGACGAGCGAAAGCTGCGCCAACTGGTGAGGGTTTGTTGCATCGTTTGGCCAACAACATTTAGGTCATTATCGATTGGACTGTTATTTTTTATTGCAATGTAAAGTAACAATTGGTCACCAGTTGACGCCCTTGTCACCGTCGTCTTACACGTCACATCCGGATGTCAGAAATGACGAAAACCTGAAAGAAAAACAAATAGTTATACCATTAAAAGTAAGCATTGTAATGTTCTTGTCTTTTATCCCCAAAATTTTTGGCGCTATACTGAACTCTTCTTTTTAAGAAAAGTTGTGTTGTCTCCTAATAAAATACATCCTCTCTACCTTATATTTAATTTCATACTTTCCAAACTTTTAAAAAAAAATTTATCAATAAAACCAACATTATCCTTAAAGCAACCCCTTTGATTTGCCTGCAAAGCATTTTCCATTCTAAAAGCATAGTTTACTTCTATTCTTTTATCCTCCTTACAGCTGCATTTTCACCCGAAGTGTTCATAACCATCTCATCACTAGCATCAACAAACAAAGAAAACGACATCAAAGCAAGACGAATTCAACTAAACTGGTACAATGCTAACCCAACGGCAACAGACTGGATCGGCCTATTCAACCACGACCCAACATCTAACATCACCTTTCAACCTCTCATTAAACATCTTATAAAAACTCCCCAAGGAGTCTACACAACTGACCACAGCTTACCCTATCTTAGATTCGAATCCAAAATACAACGCCACTGTATCGGCTTCTGGGTCGCCTACGTCAGATCCAATGACCTCATTGCATCAAACTGCCTCCGCATCGAACCCAACTGGATGCAGGAAAACCGTGACGTCATTGGCCATCTCACATTTACTGAAATTATGATCCCGGGAACACACGACGCAGGAAGTTTCCGTCGTTATCAAGGCTGGAAAAGTGAAAATGTCATCGCGGCTTATACGTTCACCCAAGACGAGAATTTTTGGGGTCAGTTGGTCTACGGAATTCGCCATTTTGACATCCGGGTCGCTTTCTATTCATCACTAAATGAATTTTATTTAAACCACGCAGAAATGCGGGCCAACCCTTTAGTTCCAGAACTGAAAAGTGTGAAACGATTTGCAGAAACGACAAATGAATTAATTATTTTGGATTTTCACTCATTTGAAACCGGTTTTCAACGAATAAGTAACAGCACTGAAAGACACGTGCATTTACTGTCTCTCCTAGTGTCAGAATTGGGAAGTTTAATCATTCCAGAATCTGTTGGTAGAGAAGCTACACTAAATAAAATTTGGGGAACGAAACACAGAATTTTGATTTGTTATAATAACGATTTCCACCATCAGAGCGAGTATTTATGGCCTGGTGTTTACCAGGCATGGGCTAATACAATGGATATAGAGAAACTAAAAATTTATTTTGATAATTTTATGAGTGTTCCAAAGTTGCCTGTAAAAACTATTTGGTCAGCCCAAGCTGAATTAACAGCTAATTTTGTTAGTGCGTTATTATCCCCTTTCAAGGGGTTAAGGCAGATGGCCGATAAGGTCAATTTAAATGTTACTTATTGGTTCAAGGACCTCTGGTGGCATTCTGCTAATATAGTTGCTACTGATTACTTTCATGGGAATAATATTGTACAAGTTTGCATTCAAGCTAATAAGAAAAGGCGGAATTTGAAACCGAATACAATAGATTAACAGTATTAAAGACTATTACTATAGATAAATTGAAAACTGTATTTTTCCTTGGAAAGGTTTTGTAAAATAATCACAAATTTGCTCTATCTGTGTTCAAAAATGAAGAACATGTGAATTTGTGATCATTGTGCAGACAGTTTATAAATATTCAATGTATTTGGTCATTTGGAACATAATTATTTTTACCTTAAAAGTTGTTCCTTTTGCAACAAACATGGTGGATGTGAAGTTCGATCTAACTTTTCAAACACCAGTTGGAAAATTCCGGTTTAACCTTTTGGTCAAAATTCTAAAGAAAATAAAAAATGTGATTATTTTAAACATTAAAAACCAATTACAATTCTTAACTACTTCAAATACAGTTTCTAAAATGCAAATTGTTTTGTTGCATGTGCCAGTTGTCTAGTTGCAGCAGCAACCTCTGCTGGTAAAATTCACAAACTAAAGGATTGTTTATTACTTATGTTATTCCTTTGCGATATTCCTTTTGCGATAAGTCAAAAATGTAATTTCCTTATACCTTTTATGTAGAGTTTATAAATGACAGTTGCAGGTTTAATATGATATGATGTATGTCATTTGTAAACAGGAAAATTATAGTATCTCTACAAATGTTACATTTTGCACTTTAATAATCCATAGTTTTAATAAAAATAATGACAGTTTTTTTATAAATTTATTCATCTTAAATTTAATTTAAAAATAAAATCAAGAATTTTTTTTTAAAAAACTGCGACTTTTTAAATGTGTCAGTTGCTAGAATGCATCGAGAGGTCGGGTGGTCGCATTACATAAACATCCTCAATTTTCCCTTTTGTTCGTTTTATGCACGTAAACAAAAATGACAACGTAATCGTGACAAATAGTTACCTAGAGTTTCCGGGGGGAAAAATTCTACCAAAACGACACTAGCAGAATCAGCATTGAGTTGGTTTCAACTCAATGGAATCAGTGTAGCTTCAATATCTTCAGGTAAGACAAACATAAGACTTCAGTTCTAAGAAAAAAAAACAGAAAACAATTAATTCACATATTGAACGATAGTGTTTTTTTGTATAATTTTAAAACTTTTTGCTTTACAGCATTGATACCATGATAATCCGTATTATCATCATCTCCAGTTTGTTAAATCTTACAGGTAAGAATTTACACAATTTGAAACTGTGAGGCAAGTTTTAACCAAATAACTTACTTTAAACTCACTAGTTATTACATTATAAAAAATGCCCATGTAAAATAGTAGTGTGAAAGGTAACTGTTTGTCCCATAAATTTTGTACAGAAATACGACGCAATTAATATTTTATTACGATCTTTCCTTATAAAACTTGTTTATTTTTTGATCATTT
The DNA here is from genome assembly GCA_034686365.1 of Pachymerium ferrugineum. NCBI lineage: Eukaryota > Metazoa > Arthropoda > Chilopoda > Geophilomorpha > Geophilidae > Pachymerium > Pachymerium ferrugineum. The sequence goes on along the minus strand of JAQGAS010000940.1, from coordinate 23,265 downwards.
TATAATCAAAATTTCAACACATTAACCATAATTGACGATCAGTGATGGATTCAATTAGATTTGATCAGTGATTCATAATTATGTAAAGACCAAAAATATAACCTTTACCATCGATTGATTAAACGATAATCAGAATACTGTATTTGCTTTTTTGATAAAGTAAAGTCATGCGATTAAGAATTTACAGAAACTTCCTGATCGACAAATCTCGATTTCTATGGGGAAGAAGGGTGGATGATAGGCAAGGCAATTTTTACTTTTGCAATCCTATTCATCAACAAATTGTAATTTCATTTAATTCATTAACTTCGGAAACTTTTGGTTTTTTTCGAACTAGTTCGTTAAACGTGCATGGTTGCAAGATACTCGGATACATCGAATCATTTTTCCCGGTCTCTTGGAGGTTCGTTGTAAGCGAGTTCTGCTGTATAACCATTTCCAATTTGTGTACAACAACCAAATTCAAGTATCATCATCAACCCAATTTTTTTAAAACACAACTCACTGCATTAATAAAGACAGTCTCAATAATCTTCCATCCATTTTAGTGGCAAACTCACCCGAAGTCTTCATAACCATCAGTTCCCTCGCCACAGTCCAACACGAAAACGACAACTTAGAACGCCAAATCCAACTCAACTGGTACAACGCCGACCCAACAGATGACGACTGGATCGGACTATTCAACCAAAAACCCACAACCGCTATCCCACACCCACTAGCCAAACACCCAATCAAAACTCCTCAAGGAACCCACACAACCACTCACTGCCTCGACTACCCAAAATTCAACAAGTTACAACGCCGCTGCATCGGCTTCTGGGTCGCCTACGTTCGATCCAACCAAACTCTGGCAACCAACTGCCTCAAAATTGAACCCAACTGGATGTGGGAAAATCGGAAATTCATTGGCCACTTGACATTTGAAGACATCCTAATACCAGGCACCCATGACTCCGGTAGTTTTCGACCTTACAAAGGCTGGTGGAGCGAAAACATTGTAACCGAGTACGTCTTCACTCAAGATGAAGACTTCTGGAACCAATTAGTGTACGGAATTCGAAGTTTCGACGTCAGAGTCGCTTATTATGAAGACAATGATGGTGAAGACAAGTTTTACTTGAATCATAATGAGTTGCGTGCAAACCCGTTGATTCTCCAATTGAAGAGTGTTCGAAAATTCGTTGAAATGACCAATGAATTTGTCATTTTGGACTTTCATTCATTTGAAACCGGTTTTGAACATTTGGAAAACAACGCCATAATCCATCGACTATTATTGGAGGTGCTGCAGACATATTTGGGATCGGTGGTCATACCACAGAATTTCAAGGGTGACGCAACTTTGAATAATTTCTGGAAGACAAAATACAGAGTTTTAATTTGCTATAATGATGATTTCAATGAGGAAAGTGATCTCTTATGGCCAGGAATTTACCAAGCTTGGGCTAACACTGTAAAAATTGAAAAGTTGAAGGCGTATTTTGATAATTTTGTAAATTCTCCAAGATTGCCTATTTACCCAATATGGTCCGCTCAAGCTGAGTTTACAACTGATGCTATTCACTTTGTTACTAATCCTATTTCTGGTTTGCGGGAGATGGCTGATGAGGTCAATATTAATGTTACTTTTTGGCTTCTGAATGAATGGTTGAATAAATCCAATATTGTCGCTACTGATTATTTTCATGGGAATAATGTTATAGAAGTTTGCATTATTGGGAATAAGTTAAGAAAGGATTTTAAGCCAACTATTGGTCGAATGTAAATTTTAATAAATTGGTAAAAAGGTTCAAAATATTTTTTTTTTTTCTGCCAGTTTGTTTATTTTATTTGTCAGCAGCCCTTACATAAAAAATTATAAATCATCAGAAGCCCTCTTTATGATTTGCTTGTGAACAAATGACTATAATATGATCAAGTCACTTTTTGATCACTTTATAATCATACATCTATTGATAATATATCATCATATATCATATATCTATTGATAATGACTAAAAAGGATCTCAGTATGATGAAATGATTTAATTACAATCAAATTCGCTGACTTAAATATGATCAAATTATTTTGTAAGGGCAGCAAGGCCTATTTAAAAGATAACTATGGTCAAGTTTAAAATATCAGTTGACAAAGAAAATTGTATGGTGAGTAAGAGCGTGTACCGTATAACAAAAAATACGAGTAAAATAAACAGGAAACTGTCAATCATGTGGAGGAAAAAGTTCAATGAAATAGTTCAAGGCGAATCTCAGTCTAGTTTTGAAAAACATCTACTCTATAAATTGAACAAAAATTTTAAATTTTGAAGAATACAAATTAAATACTTTTTCACGCCTAAGTAAAACTGTAAAACATTGATACAACGAAAAAAAAGTTAAAATACGGCTATGTTGACAGTTGATTGCGTGATATTACATAACAAAGCCGTGGGAACATTGAACATAATAGCACACAATTGTCATCCCTGGTGGTGGATTTGCAAAATTATTTTAATTTTCTCTAGAAATTTTGATTAATTTTAAATATAGTTATAACTGAATAAATTAAATAATTGGAGATTATTCAAATTTAAATTCTCCTGAGTTTTCATCTGGTCGTTCACTTCTGAAGCAACAAATGGAAAATTTTAGACAAGATTTTAATTCCAGCTGGCTTGCATGAGTTATGTCATTGTTCACCTTCTATTGGTTCAAAATTTAAAGGAAATGACAACTGTATTATATAAATAACTGGAAATTTTTAAATCCACGTATAGACGCAAAATGATGCTCCTCCTAACTGCAACCATTATTTTCGGTGTCCTACAGTTAGCAGGTAAGACTTCATTCTTATTTTAATTTAACAGTGTTATAAAAAAGAAGTTATAAGTAAAAAAAAAAAAAAGGTAAAACCCAATATCCAATGTGTTGTATGTCTTGGGGAGAATTTTTACCTCTTGACTGAGAAAAAGTAGACAAATTTCTTTTTTTCACTTTTATATCAAGTCAATTTTTTAAAGTTTTCTGAACCAATTTTTATCCACCAGAAAGTGACGGTCCCAAAGTATTCATAACCATATGCTCACTCGCTGATCCACCATTATTAATATCTAATGGTAAAGTGCGTCAAATTCAACTCAACTGGTACAATGCTTCACCTCAACAAGACGACTGGATAGCCCTGTACAATACAGACCCAACTACAACAACAACAACTAACACTTCTGAACCCCTAGTCAAATACCCAATAAACAACCACCAACAGGGGAATATAACAACCGACTATCAACTGGACTACCCAACATTCAATATCTCCAACTTACAACGTAGTTGCATTAATTACTGGGTCGCCTACATCAATTCAAATACCGTATTAAACTCCAACTGTTTGCGCATTGAACCAACTTGGATGAATGACAATCGTGACGTCATTGGCGATCGTAATTTCAAACAAATAATGATCCCAGGGACTCACGACGCTGGTAGCTTTCGTCAATACATGGGATTACTTGACTTTAACCCCTACGTAAACTATATTTATACACAAGATGAAAATTTCATGTCTCAGTTGATATACGGAATTCGTCATTTCGATATTAGAATTGCGTATAATGAAATCGATTTGTCAACTTCACTTAATTCTACGATAAATTCCAACACTTTTTTTCTTAACCACAATATATTTCCCGCCAACCCTTTTCTTCCCGAGTTACAAAGTATAAAAGAATTCGTCCTATCCACTAAGGAATTTATCTTTATGGATTTCCACGCATTCGAAACCGGATTCACTAACTTATTGAATCAAACAATCACAGCGACTCACCAAAAACTTTTGAGTCTATTACAATCAACTTTAGGTGATTTAATAGTGCCAAAGAGTGTTGGCAATGACGTCACTTTTAATCAATTATGGAATACATCGATGAGAATTTTCATTTTTTATAACGACCCTTTTCAAAATACAAGCGACCTCTTGTGGCCAGGTGTTTACCAAGCTTGGGCTGATACTACTAGTATTGATACATTGAAGTCATATTTTGGTAATATCTTTGATTCTGGGGAATACAAGACATTCGGGGTTTGGTCAGCTCAAGCAGAGTTGACACCTGGAACTGTTAATTACGTTACTCAACCATTTCAAGGGTTAAGAGTGGAAGCAGATGAGGTTAATTTGAATGTTACCTATTGGTTTAAAGATCTTTGGTGGAATTTGGCTAATATTGTTGCTACTGATTATTTTCATGGGAATAATATTATTGAAGTTAGTATTCAAGCTAACAGAAGAGGATATGGTACTACTTCAAAGTAAAAAAAACTATGTAATCAATAAATCAAATTTTGTTGAATAAAGTTTTCTGACTGACTGTGAGTAAACTATGGTAATTCAGTTCTTTACATTTGAATTTTTTATCATGATGAAGGTGAAGGTTGATTTAGCAAAAAAGAAAAGAATAGTATTTTGTGCCTCGACTTTAAACAGCATCTGCCATCTGGTATGATGAACATAGATGGGCAGAAAAATTACCAGCTGGTGTACCTGTGCAAAACAAGCAGAACATTGTGCGTATGTAAAGCTGGCTTCCAATTTATCACCGAAAAAAATAAGTGAATAGGGTATAATGTAGGCTGAATTGGCTTAATCGGATTGGTCTTCAACTGCTGCTCTGTAATTTGCTCTTAAAATCCTGTAAGCAAACTTTACATTAGATTCTGGTGTTGATTGGGCCAAAGAAGACTTTTACTCCTTTTACGTCTACTTTCAATGGGCTGATTGGCTCAATCATTTATTTTCATTGGACTCTTACAGGTTTACCATAAGCTAATAATTTACCTCTGGCAGGTAAGTTGACAGAGCCTTCCTTTTTTATAAAGGCTTGCAAATTTTTATTGGGCTACTTTCAATGGGGTCATTGGGTCAGCTAAGATTTTTCATTGAACTTTCCTCTATACCCCATTTACCTAATTTTTTTACGCTTGAAGATTGTCACTATTAGGGCAAAACATGAAATTAATGCAATTGCCATTAGGAATAGTTGCTTAGCTTTGAAATTTTAAAAATAATCATTTCAAATGAAAAGAAATGACTGTAAAAATCATGTACATCTCCAGCTGGTTGCATGTTATTGCATTATTTTTAAATTTTAAAATTGTCCTGGTGCCAAAAACAGAAAATACTGAGTCAATACAACTACAGTAATTTCATTTTGACATTTATGAGACAATCTTAATATACATTTAAAATTTATAGAGCAAACACTTATGATTGATACTTCAATAAAGGAAATGACTATGTGATTCATTATGTAACAGAAAATAATTTTATACGTAAGTAGGCTTTCAAAAACAAAGTTAATTTGAATGTACCTTATTGTAGCCACTGATTATTTTTATAGGAACATTATTGAAGTTAGTAGTCAGGTTAATAAAAGAAAATATGGTACTTCCATTATAAAAAAGTCAAAATAACTATTACTACAGGACCTTTCCAAATATTAAATGGCTCACTACTTCACTGTAACTGATTCATTGAGGTACCATATCTTCTTCTATTAACTTGAAAAATAACTTCAATAATATTCTTACAAAACTAATATAAGTGGGCGTAGAAGTTTGTGTTGCTTCAACTAAGGTTGGCAATTTAATGATTGTGCTTTGTCATTGATATTACCGCCCACGAGGAAAAAGTTTCCATTATGATACTTGCAGACACATTAGGATCCTCCCAATGACAATGACATTAACATAAGCACGCATGAGAACCCAGATGGTGTCAATGACAGCAATGGTAAGTTAGTTTTCTTTGCAAAAAAACTTTAGTGTCAACAAGTGGTCTAAAACACAAGTGTAATCAGGTATACTAATGTTTTTCAATATACTTAGGATTTATAATAATGACCAAAATTATCTAAAATTGCAAGAAATATCAGCATTTTATAGCCAATCAATTTTGAGATTTCTACTCATATTATAAACTTTTTTTAAAAAAAATAAAATATCAAAGTAAAATGACTGTTTCATACAAGGAAATTTTTTGGAATTGTCAATTCTTCCTTGGAGAGTTGGTATATATTTCCAATTATACACATAAAATCGAACACATTTTTTCCGTGTGCATAGTAAAAAGATGTTTGTATCTGTAGCAGTGCTGTTCACAATTCCTCTACCTTTAATCGGTAAGAAATGTAATACTTTTGTGTTCACAAATTTTCGATTTAAAAATGTTAGTTTTTTTGTTTAACTTTAACTTTATTAACTTTATTAACTGTTTTAACTATCTAAAGTATACTAAACGATAGTCACAACTAAATTACTGAAACGTCACACGTCAGTCAACTTATTCATATATAAAGATGTCGTTAACTAAACTGAGGTCTAGTTAAACATTTGAATTCAGCTAAAACATCAAAATTTACTAATTCAAGATATTTTCTGATCTTTGACCTGGCCTTGAAAGTTTAATATTACTTTTAAAATTTTCTGAAATACAAGGGAAATGTATTAATTTCCCTATTGCCATATGTGCATTCTGTTCATTAACTGTCAAGGATTATTGGATGAATGGATTGCAGTACATTAATAGGATTTTGCAATCTCTTTACTGTCTGTAAACCTGACGTGGATAATTACAAAATTAGTTATGATTACAAGACTAGCTGAGATTACAAGATTAGCTGTGATGTCATCACTGCTTAAAGACCTACAAAGCTCTCCAGTAATTCTTGAAATTCTTTTTTTCTTATTTCTTTCAGCTTGTAATATACCCCAAGTATTTATAACCATCTCTTCATTGGCTATCCCCAAAATATTCAGCCATTGGTCAGACACAACAGTCCGTCAGGTTCAACTCAACTGGTGCAATGCAACACCAAATACAGGCGACTGGGTCGGTCTCTTCACCTCGGATCCAACAAATACCAACATCTCACAACCAGTCATCAAACATGCAATCAACAATCAATCGCAAGGAGTTTTCACAACAAACTACACACTAGAATACCCCAACTTCTACGAGAACTTGCAACGTTCTTGTATCGACTACTGGATCGCATACATCAGTTCCAATAACATCTTGGCATCTAACTGCTTTCGAATAGAACCAGATTGGATGTGGGAAAACCGTGACGACATTGGCAATCAAACCTTTCGGGACATTATGATCCCTGGCACTCATGACTCAGGCGCTTTTAAAGCTTATTCGGGTCTTAAGAGTGAAAACCCCTATTTTGAATACGTTTTCACACAAGACGAGGATTTCTGGTCGCAAATGGTTTACGGAATCCGTCATTTTGATATCAGAATGGGATACGATCAAAAAACTAATCAATTTTATCTCATTCATATGTTTAACTGTAACCCATTTCTGCCACAACTGATAAGTATAAGAAAGTTCGTGGAATCAAGAAATGAGTTCCTTATTCTCGATTTTCATGCATTTGGAGTTGGTTTTCATGACCCAAACGTGACAACACAACGTCACGACCAGTTTGTCGCTCTCCTAGCGTCAGAATTGGGTAACTTGATCATTCCAAAGAGTGTTGGATATGACGTCACTTTTAATGAATTATGGGATACGCCATACAGAGTTTTGATTTGTTACAATGACGAGTTCCATAATACAAGCGACCTCTTATGGCCAGGTGTGCAACAACTCTGGGCTGATACTTTGGATGAGAATACATTGAGAGTGTATTTTGAAAATGTCTTCAATGATTCCTCCAAGATTCCTCAAGATGCGATATGGTCTGCGCAGGCGGAATTGACAGCTCATGTAAAAAAGATGATTAAACACCCTTTTAAGGGTTTGAGGAAAATGGCTGATCGAGTTAACCTTAATTTAACCTATTGGTTTAAGGACCTCTGGTGGCAATCAGCTAATATTGTAGCTACTGACTATTTTCATGGGAATAATATTATTGAAGTTAGCATTTTAGCCAACAGGAGAAGAAGTAATTCATTCTTGTAATGCCAAATACATGAATGGCTTGTATAAACAGAATAAAAGTGAATGCATTTTTCTTTATTTATACGCGTTTTTACAAGAATGAGTTATGAATCATAACGTGATATTACATCCTTGAAATTGGAGTTTCGGTAAAACTTGGAAAAGTCTTTTGTATCCTGTTCTTTAAGTAAAATAGTTGCTGGAAAATTGTTTCTAAGGTTTGTTGTTAATGTTTTAGATGATTTCTGGGATTGATAGATTTGTTATTTCATTTTTCAGATGTTAAAATTTGCTCTTCTACTTGTTTTGTTGTTTTCCAAAGGAGATGCTTGTTTCAGAACGTTCTCCAGGCTGAACCTCCACGCGAGTGATTTCCAACCAATGTATGACTATGATGAAAGGCAATTTTATCGGGAAAAACCGAAACTGACGTTGCCGCTTTTCTTAAGAGGTGAATGGATTTTAGCCCCTGACATTGCTTGTTTATTAGTCTTAATCATTTAATGAGGTCTTCAATTTAAGTCATTGTAGTGTTTGGAATTTTTTTAAATATATTCATGCACTTCAGCAAATTCCAGCATTAAAAACTCATTGACCTAGACTTTTACACAATTCACTCAATTAACTATCATTCAACTCCACCTTGACCTATTTAACATCCATCAATTTTCCAGGTTGTCGCCCGCATGCAACAGACAGCGCCAGAGTTTTCCTCACTATATCCTCCCTTCCACCCGACCAAACCCACTCTGACCGACTCATTGAACTAAACTGGTACAACGTTCTCGCCAAAAGAGGAGATTGGGTCGGACTCTTTACCATTGACCCGTGTTCCAACACCAATGACATCAGACCCATCGAATACGTCGACGCAACCGACTATCCACTTGGCTATTACAGCACAAAAACCCGTTTCCCAAGACCACAATTCCACGAATCAAATCTAACAGCGACTTGCCTGGGCTTCTGGATCGCTTATGTGAGAGGCGATTTAATTTTAGCCTCGGGTTGCAAGAAAACTCAACCCCAATGGATGTGGGAGAACAGGAAATCAATTGAAGACTTGACATTGGCGCAATTGATGATCCCAGGAACGCATTTATCAGGAAGTTATAAAACGGATGTGACAGGATCTGAGTCATTGGATAGTCTTATAGGACCTTTTGAGACAACTCAAGATGAAGATATGTGGAATCAGTTGGTATATGGAAACAGGTATTTGGAAATGTCATTTATTAAACTTATTGATAGTCTCTAGTATTGTCATTTAGATATGTCAGTTACAATCGTACAAACATTTTCTAAATTACAAATGTCTTTTGGTTTTCCCCAACCTCAGTTAAAACCAAACGGTTGGATTATATTGTAGTGTGTTTAGTCTTAACTGTGGTTGGTGCAATCTATGCTTAGTTTGTTGTAGCGTGCGATTTATATTTATACAACATTTCCTAGCTTTATTAATAGTTATACCCTGTTCGCATTAGGAACGTTAATCTAGAACAAGACAATCGAGTTCTTTAAACTAGATTAGCATACAGTCGCGATTGAATCGCCTTCCCATCATGCCTCGTAATCTCCTTGAAAAATAAAAATGGCAGCAAGCGTCCTTAAGAACCCGGCTAAATGCAAAGCTAAGTCCAGTTTGAGGTGGATACATTTTCTGGGTGAATATAGCGGGCGAATGACCATATCTACTAGTATTCTAGGCATGTATTTGGCTATAATATCGCAGGTATCGCAGATAAATAATAATGCCACATTCCGATTTGTCCCGATTAAGAGCCACGATTAGCTAGGTCAAGTGCAGCCCAGTAGTTTACAATAATCAAGATTATCTATTGAAGTAGTATTAAGATAGCCAAACGAAAAAAAAACTGTAATTTTTCTGCGCGTTTTAAAAAAATTGTGGAAACTAAGATTCGGTCAATTTTTGAATTCAAAATGGAGAAAAACTGCAGTTTTTTTTTCTGGAGTACAGAGAACTAGTTCTAGAATAAGAAGGCAACTTCACTACAGAATAGTGCAGCTTACTTAGATCAATAAGTTGTGCAGTAATAGGTTAAGCCTCATTATGTCTGTATTCGATGTTAAATAAATCAACCACCATGAAACGACGACTAAAAATTTGTCCTGCAAACTGCACCCATGATCAATTGCCATCAAGTGACTTATGTCAGGGATCTTTATAAGTATAACACAATCACAGGTTTGTTTTCTTAGACTATAAAATCCATTGCTATACAAAAATATAGAAAAAATGTGAGCTTTTTTATTGATTTCAGCAAGGAAAATTTTACATACACGAAATTATTTGCTTTTCTTCTTTGCGGCAATTTAATAATTTACTCTTTACATAAAGGTATTTGGAAATTTCCGTGGCACTGCACGCAAATTCACGAGAACATTGGCTACAATTCGAAGAGTTTTTGGCAAATCCACTCATCCCTGCACTGAACCAAATACGCAATTTCGTCGAAGCAACCAATGAGATTGTAATATTAGACATCCACACATTCCTAAAGGGTTTCCGCTTCCATAACGTCAGTATAAGTCGACGTCATCGAATACTGGTTAAGAAACTGACCGACATTCTCCAGCCATACTTGATTCCAAAGAGTTTAGGCCTAAATGCAACTCTTAAGCAGCTGTGGTCCCAAAATAAAAGGATTTACATATCTTACAACGACGAGAATTTTATTCATGATCAACACCTATGGCCGGGGATTCCACATTTTTTTGTTGAAACTGTTTACGTTGAAATGCTGATCACGTATTTTGAAAGATTCGCGCCCAGTTTCACCGGGCATTTATGGGCTGCTCAGGCGCATTTGACCCCAAATGATGATTTCAAACACCGCAATTATAATTCCAGTTTGAGACATTTGGCTGATGAGTCTAATAAATATTTTACCGAATGGTTCAGAGATTTTTGGTGGGATAAGGTGAATATTGTTGCTACTGATTTTTTTCATGGAAATAATTTGATTGAAGTTGCTATTGAGGTGAACCAGGAAAAAACGAATATATTTAAATAAATTTTTTAAAAAATTATAAAGTGCAACTAACTCTTTAAAAATGATTAAATTTTGTAGTTATAACAAGTTTTTGTTGTTGTGGCCTAGAACTTGAGGGTAAAAATTAATTGGAGCACAACAGAAACAGAAAATTTTATTTTTATATAAAATGAAAATTTAGGTTAAATTTTTTTTTTCTTTTCTTTTTGAAGAATAAACATGTAATAAAAAACGTAGTAGTTTTTCATTGATGGATAATTCAGCTGTTGAACTTGTTTGTGCAATGAGAGTAGAAATTGGATAAGCGCCAGGGTTGGTTGATGGAATTGTGGCGCGCTGGTCACTGATCTTCTCATCTACATTTTTTTCGATTATCAGCTGCGTGTGAAATTGGCATTTAGGATTTGCCAAGGTGTGCTCGCGTTTCGTTGTTGGGGTTAATTTTTAAACAAATATTTGTAATTGTTTTTTTAATGCGTTTGTTTACATTATTGATAAGTTAATTATTGCCGCGAATGGTTTCATTAAACCTAACGTATGGAAGTTTTACATGTGGAGAGTCATCAATTTTTCAAATGAAGGTAAGTTGTTTTTATTATAGTGTGTATAGTAATTGTTGTGGTGATTGAAACGGCCCAGTGACAATGTCAATTTAATCAGATGTAAAATTATAATGGTGAAAAAATATTTATTGAATTTAAATATTATGAGAAAACTTTTGCATGACGTTTGAAAAAGTTAAATATTTTAATAAAAAAATTTAAATGAAAAATTTTCTTTGCCGTTTGGATCACCATATTGAAACAGCAGTTTTTCTGCCTCATAAATTAAAACGCTCACGGTTTTTTTTTTTTGTAATTTTTTTATCCCAAATTCTAAAAACTCTCAAAAACAATTTTATAAGGAATACAGTCTCGAAATTTTTGGAAACAAATTTCAAATTTTTTCAACAGGATGTAACTCATCCGTTGTTTACAATTTGCACGCAGTAGAAATTCCTCAACTAAACTTTTCTCTTCCAGACTATGATCCATTACTTCATTTTTATCACCTTTTTAATCGTTCCCACTACCACACGAGGTAATTAGAACCACTTCAGGTAACTAACTGTAATAACTCTCTAAAAACTATTTTTTCATCTAATAGATTGCTCCGGTCCGTTATCTAACGAGGCTAAAGTATTCATCACCATTTCCTCACTCGCTTCCACTTCCGTGCGCGACAATGTCGTCACACAACGCCAAATAGAACTAAACTGGTTCAACATTACGCCACAAGAGGGCGACTGGGTCGGACTATTTAAAGAGGATCCAAATATAAACAAAACACAACCGGTGGTAAAAATATCCCCACTGGATTACCCCTACAACTACTCTCGAACATCCATCGAATTTCCACGTTTCAACTTCTCTCTATTCAACCTTCAAAACCAATGCGTCGGGTTCTGGATAGCGTTCATCCGTGATGACGTCATCATATCTCAAAACTGCGCTCGCATTCAACCGCAGTGGATGTGGGATTCCCGGGAAACAATCGGACGTTTCAACTTATCCCAGTTGATGATCCCCGGAACTCACGACACCGGAAGTTATAGTTTCTACGAAGGAATAAAATCGGAAGACATTATCAACCGCATGGCCATGTGCCAAGACGAAGACGTAATGACGCAACTCATCTACGGAATCCGTGCCTTCGATCTTCGTTTATTCTCCGATCCGGAAGAAGACGACGAATTTTGGTTAACCCACGACTTTATACGCATGCGCCCTTTTAAAATCGCTATAAACGATTTTAAATACTTCATCCAAACAACTAAAGAAATTATCATTTTAGATTTCCATCGCTTTCCAGTTGGATTCGACAACGATACGGTGCATCACCGATTAATAACTTACGTCATTGACGAACTAGGTCAATGGATGGCGCCGAGTAGGAGTGACGTCACACTCGACGAATTATGGAAATCTAATAAGAGAATAGTCGTTGCTTATAACGATCCAATTCAGGAGAAATACGATTCCTTATGGCCTGGAATTTCGCAAAAGTGGGCGAATACGGAGGACGTTGGGGCCCTAAAAAAATATTTTACAAAAGTAGTCGAGAAATTGCCTTCAGGTTTATGGGCTGCCCAAGCAGAGTTAACATCGCAGTCAGTTTTGAGTAAAGGATTGCGAGTTTTTGCCGATATGGTCAATAGAAATGTGACGCGATGGTTTCGCGATAAATGGTGGGATAAGGCGAATATTGTCAATACGGATTATTTTCATGGGAATGATATAATTGATGTGGCTATACGAGCTAATTTCAAAAGGGCTTGTAAAAGAGAGAGCGATGATACAGTTGGCAGTCGATCTTGTGGGTTTATTGGGTCGTATACATTTGTTGGTTTTTCTTTAATTTTCTTTTTTGTAGTCAGTTGGTGAGGAATAAAATTTTTGTTTTGTACATCTTTCTATGTAATTAACTTTTTATCATTTTGTCATTGCGACCTCAATTGTAATGAGCTTAAGGTTCTTATCATAATTAATTCATCAGTAAAGAGTGGAATTACATGCTTAGTGTAAGTGAAATAATTAGCCCAGTTTCATTAAAAGGATTATTAGACCGTGTCATATAAGGAATGCGAGGTGAAAGTTTTGATAAAGAGGTGTCGCTTCTTTAAAGGTAAGTTGAATTTTGTATGTATTGTCTAGGCGAAAATGGCTGATGACCTGATGTTGATAATAGAAGCAGTTCTTGTTTTACTGGTAGTAAGCTCCCCCCGCCCCCCGAGAGTTGTGCGAGATTTGGCGAGAAGCTCTCTTTTTCCGTATACCACTTAAACCAGCTTTGTTATGGTGGAAATTCCTTTTGACAGTCTTAAGATGAAGATCTGAGTGCAGTACTAGGTTCACAGGCTCATCTAAATTCTTGATTCAATAAAAGCTGTTAAGTCAGATCCCGCAGCATTCACAGCAAATATGGCGGCTACAAGATGCCCTCTTCGGTCGTTTTGGAAATTAAATAAATTGCAAACTAAATTTTACACACCAAGTTTGATTTTCATTCTTCTTATGCCAAGTCAATCTTGGCCTAATAAAAACTTCATATCGTGTCAGCCATGTTTGAAGTCTCGCAAAATCACGATTTATGAGATTTGGGATTAGACGTATGGGTCAAAGGTCAATATTTCAATTCATCATTGCCAATTGCCTTACTTCCTTCCTGCAATGCTCCATAATCAACTCCGGCGTGAACAAATGACGTCACTTTTCATTAATTCACGCTTATGAAGTAAAAAAACATTCTTGTTAGTTTTCTTTTATAGTAAGAAATACGTTACATTACAAACTTGATGAAAAACGTCATTTTAAAGTCTATTGAAGTGTCTTTGTAAATATTTAAAAAAAACCGCTGATGCCAATTCAGCTCATGAGTAATGTAACTAAGAACGCATTGGCAAAATGTCAAAAATTATAATTCAATAGATAAATTCGTGGACACGAGTCAATGCTTATCTTATGCAACCGGAGCAACTACCTTATGTACTTTTTACACTGAATTGATCAATGTGTGCAATTTCCGACATTTACTTAACTAATTTTGCTACATAAAGTTCAACCCAAACGGCCAACTCATTCAATTGGACATCGAAAAAGTAAAGGTAAGTTACCTACATGATATCTCTACAAACTTAAAAATAAAAACTTTAAAATTTAAAAAAATTTAACTCGTTTATAAATTTTATCTTGGATCATGACCAATAAGAAACATGATCCATCTCCTATCAAACATACAAGTCCTCAACCTACATATCAGCTGAGAGGCAGGAAGAAAGAGACCACAAAACACGACATCCCAATTGACTTCAATTGCACATTCATTAGACCCTACTTCAAATATCCATCATTATCTTTCAGACTCGTCATGTTTCTTTACTTCCTCATAGCTACACAACTATTAATCAGCTTCACTGCAGCACAAGGTATTTATCAAAACCCATCGACATCTCAACCCTCAATCAACTTTCTATTTCCCAGAATGCATCTCGCCAAACCCAAACACACCCAAAGTTTTCATTACCTTCTCCTCCCTGGCCTCAACAAATCTCCTAACTCGTTTCAAAACCGAACGTCAACTTGAACTAAACTGGTACAACGTTTCGCCACAGGAGGGCGATTACGTCGCGCTGTACTTAACAGATCCACAACTCAACAGTACGCAACCAATAGTTAAAATCCAACCAATAAACCAGTCTAAAAACCATTACCTAACATCAATCCAACTTCCACGCTTCAACTTCACCTTATCAAACCTCACAAGTCAATGCATCGGATATTGGATCGCTTACCTGCGAAATGACGTCATCGTTTCTCAAAACTGCGCCAAAATCGAACCGCAATGGATGTGGGAATCGCGGAACACAATAGGCAACTTATCCCTACCACAAATGATGATACCGGGCACTCACAACTCGGGAAGTTACGGTCGATACAGAGGATTAAAATCAGAAAATGTCTTAACCAGATACAAATTATGCCACGATGAAGACATCTTGCAACAACTAATATACGGTATCCGCGCTCTGGATCTCAGAATTAGTTCTTTCCCTAAGGAAAGCGATGAATTCTGGATCGTACATGATAAAATTAAAATGTACCCACTTAGAGAGATTATAGAAAACATCAAAACTTTTATAGCATCAAGTAAGGATATTATAATCTTAGATTTACATCGATTCCCAGAAGGTTTTGACAATGTGTCAACTCATGAAAGATTAATATCCTACCTCGATAGTGAATTGGGGCAATGGACTATCCCAAACTCTTTGTCTAAATATGTTACACTTAATCAATTGTGGGATATGGATAAAAGAATTTTGGTTATGTATTCCAATTCTGTTTGTTATTCTTCATACAAAGCTCAGTTATTGTGGTGTGGGTTGTCACAAAAGTGGGGTAATACTATGAAAATTGATGAATTGAAGAGTTTCTTGGAGAAGTGGATGGTTGGGTGGAGGGATTGGATGTGGGCTTCAATGGCCCAATTGACACCTACTCCTTGGACTATTGTTACCAGTCCTAGGAAAGGAGTTAGGGGTTTTGCTGATGATATTAATAGAGAAATTACTAAGTGGTTTAGGGATGAATGGAGTGAGGAAGCTAATGTTGTTCATACTGATTATTTCCATGGGAATGGTGTTGTGCAGGTTGCTGTTGATGTTAATAAGAGACGGGCGTGTAAGGAGAAAATGGTTCGGGAGGTTTTAGGGGACTATTAAGTGGATTGATATTTTTGTACTTATTGTAATGTGTTCATGTGCAGTGTGAGAAGGACATATGGTAAAAGTGTTGAGATTGCTGACAGAAAGTGGCACTGCAGGCTAATGATGTTGCATGCTGGGAAATGGTGTTGTGTGTCCTTCTCATACTATGTATTTGAAAATGTTGTAATGAATTAAAATATTGTTTGTGTTCACATATTTTGGAAAGGTTAAAAATAAAAGTCCTACCTCTGCACTGTAGTTATTCTCGTGATTGTGACATCTTGGCTGTTGAAGTGTCTCGTGGGTAATGTTGTTTGGTGGTTATCTAGATAGATAAAATAAATTTGTGACATTAGTTCACTTTTTTTTTTAAATTCAACACAATTTTTTGATATACCCAACAAATATTTTTTATAATTTGTTTTGATAACCAAAACGATAGATCACTATCACGTCAGTAGGTATTCCAAAATCCTTTGTATATTGCTAATATTGAAGTTGCGATCACAGTAAAGGGTTTTTGAATCTTGTATTAATGAGTAGGTACCATTTGACTACTTGGAATGATTATTCAATATTTTATATTTAATACGGTACTTTTCATTTAATTACCTGTTGAAGACATCCTGTCACGATAATGCCGCAAACAAATTGATTTACGATTAACGTTCAGCGACTATAAACACAAACGTGTTAAATACTCTGTTCTGATCCATGGTTTGATAAACTCTTACCGTTTTGATACTCCATTCTTGAATTTACAAAGCACTTTTCAAATCTAACATGCGGGGAGCCATGTTTGAATTTACGCGTTCCAGATTGTTGTAATGACGTCAATACACGTCAATCTTCGAAAGCAGCCATCTAGTGACAGATTGAACAACTGAAAAAAGCAGTACAAATGTTTTTAAATGCGAGCAATTAATTAATTTCATTTAGTACTGTTACGTACGAACAAAATGAGCAAAACCAAACTAAAATTTTCATTAGAAACACCTATGGAGTGCGCAGAAAGAAAATCTGCCGATGTACATTCTTCTACAAATCAAGTTTTTAATAAATAAATCAAAAAAATTAAAAAAAAATAGTTCTACCTCTCCATGAGAGCCCGTAACTTTCTGAACGACTTTGGCTTTGCCCGTCCCAAAGCTTATGATTTCTAGGGCACCCCCCAAGTCCTATACATCAAAGCCCATCGTCAGGATTAGCCAAAGTCGCCGCCTTTGACGGGTAAAGGCGGTTAACCAGCACTTAAGTTAAGCGGTAGGAAGTGGTAGGGCGAGTACCACACTGGACTCAGCCGATGTTACAAAACGTCTGAGTTAGCTTATATACTACTTCAATGAATCCTACAAAGAGCAACGGAAAAGCAAACTTTGTTAGCAATTTAAAATATATTTAGTTAATATTTCAGTATTTTTATGCGTAAATACTCTGCCGAATTACCATTTCAATTTTTATACTTCAAATAATAAGGAAATACTGTGTACTGTAAATTCTTCAAATTTACTATTACTGTCTATTTGGGTTGAGCCAGAATGTCGTCATTACGAACAGAATAACTTCTTGGTGTTTGCTATTGTTACATCAAAAATTTGTTACGAAACCTAGAACAAAGAAAGGATTGCAAATTTAAGATGTCGCAATAAAGTTGAAGAAACATTATGTCATTTACCGACTCTTAAGTTCTTTAGCAGTACATAAATGTTCAGTAGAGAGTGTGCCAATGGGAGTTGTTCTTTAAAATCATAATTCAGCTGAAATATGTAAAATAAATATTAAATTATTTTTTAAAAAATGATTTTTAAAGTGTTTTTTTTTAACCTACAACTTTTGGTAAAAAAAAGTTTCGTGCAAGAATGTTCCATGCAACCAATTTCTAACTAACCTGCAATTTAAAAATATTTGTTAAACTTGCACTACTATATCATTTAATTTGTAACTATTTAGGTTGCTGCCGTGTTGGAAAAATCTTTACAGTCAAAAAGTGCATTCAAAGAAAGTAATCCAAAAATTTATAATGATATGCTTTAACATATTTTGTAACATTCATTACTTTTATTCAATTGTGGCCGCCTGCAATTAAAGGTCTGTTAATTACCTTTTTGCAGGTCAATGGAGTCAACCCTAAAATTTGAATTCGGAAATGAATGTTGCATATTGGAAGTGATTTTTACAGCTTAAAAATTATAAAACAACTTATTAGTTTTACAGTTTATCAAAGTTGGTTGTTGTTAATCTTGTACTTAAATTGTATAAATGCTCAGATTTTTCATATTTTAAAATAATTTATCTGTATCTCCCCTTCTTGGAACATCATTTATCTTAATATTGTGAATATTTAAAAAAAAAATTCTACCACTTCAACTGTAAGCCTCCTCATAGTATCTCCCGTCAACTCCCGGTAACCCCACTTCTCAACAGCAAGGACAAATCCACAAATCCCCAGATTTATGGTACGACCGATTCTAATAGGACGGCCGTAATTATATAGCCGGCTAAGGCTGCTGAGGCTACTGGGACCTCCTCTTTCGGAGGATCCCGAAATTTGTCGCACCGATTCTATCGGAACGGCCGTAATTATATAGCCGGCGAGAAAGCTCGCCGAAATTATGAAAGAGGTAAGAGTTAATTAAGAAGGGGTTTCATGGTCCCCAGGCGTGACGTCATGGGAAGGTGAGGTGGTAGGGCGAGAAGCACACTGGTCTCAGCCAACATAAAACAGCACCACGACGGGCTTATATACTGCCTACAATAACCCCACTATGCAAACGAGGATGCGAAGTTTGGAGAGATTTTTAAATTAATTTATTAAACTTTCACGTATTTTTTTAAAGTGATAAAAATATAATTTAATAGTTGTATTTTGTACTTAAAAGGAAAGAAAGTAAATTGTTGCAAAATAATATGAAAATGCTCGTTTAAATTGAAATCCAATGACGTCATTTAACCGGGAAATTTAAAAAAGTTGAAGGTTTAATGTACAGACTCACCAATGAAAGCATTTGTTGCTTATTTCAGTCAAAGTTTGGTTTTCGTTTGGTTGAACTTTAGAATCGGAATCTGATGCAATCGTGTTTATTAAAAATCTACATATATAATACGCTAAGGAAATCAATTGTTCTTTTTGTGACATTTCGTTAGCTTTACCCGTAACAGACACCACCGATGTACTTAGTGAATAAAGTAGCCCTTTACCTGTAGAATACGCAAAAATTAAGAAATTTTGCACAAGTTACATAGTTTTAGAGTTATTAATTAAAAACGAACAATAATCTTAACGTTTTGATTGGCTGGCCCTGATTTGAAGGAGGAGCCTATGTTTTGCACAAAGCCAATGAGCCATTAACAAAACCTTCGCTTCGCTTCGACTTGGACATTTAAAGATTTAGAAGACGAATTTTACATTTTCAATTAGTTTTTTCTGTTAGTTCTCTTTAATAAACTACTACCTTGAATATTAACAACATTTATTGGTTGGATGGCAACATTAAAATGAAAATAAAAATAACTGTGTTTGCCCACTTTCAAACGGTCGTCTGCTAAGCAAGATTTCAGTTCAGACAGGAAAATTTAAATGTTTGACTTTTTTAATGTTTTTTAATAAGAGCAACATAGCTTGAAGAGTTATTAAGTGTTTAGTTTGATTTACCAAGGTAGCGATAATCGTGCATTTGTATACGTGTGAGTTGCCGCATGTTACCTACAGAGGGCGCATCTGTCCCTTTACAATTGCATGGTGTTTTTTATTTTTATTTTTTCAATGTCTATGAGAAAAAAGGTAACTAATTTACTTCAGATAAGAATAAACTCTACCACTACAAACGAATCTGTTTGATTTTTGCTTAATCGATTTGAAGATAAGAATAAACTGAAAAGTTTTTAGGGAAGGAAGTGGGACTAACGGTTTTTAGGGAATAATAATAAAGTTTTTAGGAAAGGAACTGGGCCTGAAAATGTTTAGAGAAGAAAGTGTGCCTGAATAATACTAACAAAGTTTTTAGGGAAGGAACTAGATCTGGAAATCTTAGGAGGGATGGTGACCCTTTTGCCACCGCTCACGGGTCCCGATAGATGGCGTTAGGGTTTGCATGGGTTCCTATGGGCATTTGTTTTACAAGTTTTTCTAAGTAAGTATTGATGATATAATTTTGAATATTTTTGTGGTCATACATATTGATGTCTTAGAGGGTTGTGCATCGAGCTTTTTATGCTAACGAACCTAGTAGTACCATAATTCTATCACTCAATGGCGCATCTATGTAGTGAAAGTTTTACAGATTAGAAACTACATTTTGCATATAAGTTTTGGATGGAGGCAATTTTGGCAGCTGTACGAATTAAAAAACAACTTATTAGTTTTATCTAATTTATAAAATTAGGTTGTTAATCTTATACTTAAAATAAAAAAATGTTGAAACAGGCTCATATTTTGATATTTTAAAGCAATTTATCACATGCATATAATGCTATTGCAACTTGCCGGACAACTAAATCATTCATATTTAAATTTCGTAAAGAAACTGAATATTTAATATTTTTAAAATGTCAATAAAGCAAAAACCATTACTTTTCTTTGTTACTTACAATTTTGGTCACACCAATACTTCATTTACTTTTATCAATTATTAAATTATTAAACTTTAAAAAGTTTGCTAGGGATTAAACTAAAAGGTTTACGGTACTAATTTAAACGATTAAAAAAATTCTACCATCTCAACTGTAAGCCTCCTCATATTATTTCCCGTAACGGCTAGTGACAGGGTTTCCTTCTCATGGGAACAATTTAAAATTAATATATTAAACTTTTAAGTTATTTTTTCTCTTGGTTATTAATACAAATCAACATTTGTATTTTTATACTTAAAAAGAAAGCAAATAAATTGTTGCAAAATAATATAAAAATGCTCATTTATATTGAAGGCCAATGACGTCATTGAGCCGGATTGTTGACTTTTATGTACGATTACAATTAAATACTTGTCGTGCAGTACTCACCATATTTGTTGCCTACTTTTGTGTTTTTTAACATCGGAATTTGACGCGTTTATGTTTAAAACAGTACCATGTGCTGTCACCCGATGGCGTATCTACGCAGTGAAAGTTTTACATAAATTACAAAGTACTGTATATTTTTGCATATAAAAAATTTCCTATTACCTATACAACAAATTGCACTCGTCTCTTGGAGTTTAATCCGTAACTTTATTTTTCTTTGCAACCTAAAATGTTATTTAAAAGTTTAAAATTGTGCACTTTTAATTCAAACTTTTTATACGAACATTACCTTAGAAATCTCGATTTTCTGCTAATAAAACGTCACTTATTTTTACTCTCTTTATTCTCCAGATGGCAGCAATCGACGGTGTTTCAGCTAAAAATAAACATAATCAATAAAGCAGAAACATTTTTTTCCGCACAACTCTCACAGCTGTTATGGCCACCGCCGTCGAACCACTGGTTACATCGATGTCAACTCGATTAATTTGAGCGGATGGACCGGCCTCATGTACGCCGCTTATTACGGACATTTGCATTTGGTTCAGTTGTTTCTAAAATTTGGTGCGGATTTGAATGCTCAAAATAACACGGGACGGTCAGCACTAACGTTAGCTGCTAAGTTATGTGCGGCCAGGAGGAAGTGTGTCGCATTTTATTACTCGCCGGTGTAAATTGTCACTTAAAGGATAAGCGTGAGTGGAGTGCGCTGTTTTACTGTTCGTATTTTAATCAACATACGACCGTTAAGTTGCTATTGGAATTTGGTGCTGACCCAAACGAAACCGAAAGTGTAGAAGGTTTAAATCCGTTTTTATTATCTGTTCGAGACGGGCATGAGCTGATATTTCGGTATTTCATTGAATTTAAAGCTGACCTGACTGTGACAATGAAAAACGGTGAAAAAGTTGAAGATTTGGCTAAAAGAAATATGAAAATGTTTCAGTTGTATTGTTCGGCTATTTGTCGCGAGATGGCAGGAGCGACTGGGGCAACGCGATTTGACATTGAGGAGAACCGGACAAGTGTTTGTTTTGAAAATTTAGGTTCGTTGTTGGCGAGTTTGCGGTTAGAGAAGTATTTGAAGGTTTTTGAGGAACAAGATGTATTGCAGGTGTTTTTGACGTTAAGTGATAACGATTTGAAAGATATTGGAATCACGCGTACGGGACCGCGACGGAAAATGACAGTGGCCATGATTGCGGCATCTATTAAAGAATGATAACACGAAATGTATTGAACAGTAATTAAAATAAATTTATGTGAAAACATAAATAAAATCCTTTTTTTCTCTAACTAAAAGAATTTCACGTTTTAGTTTCACCCGAATAATCATCACCAAAAGATCCTCTCCTTGGACCATCATTATTGAGGGTCTGCAGTGCATTCTGGGAGCACAATGGCCATTCACTTTTTCTGATTTTTTTCTACCCACAAATTATTACATTTTTGTTGCAATAAAGAAGTTAGAAGAATTATTTCCAAAACAATATTTAACGTTTTTTACTCGATTTATCCATCTCATAAATTCAATTCAAAACTTTCTGAAAGAAATTTCACTACTTGAAACGAATTTATGAAATTCTAATCGAGTTAAATAAAGCACAATTTGATTATGATCAGTCACTTATTTATAAAACTAAATTAGAAGGTATACCCAACAAATATTTTTTATAATTTGTTTTGATAACCAAAACGATAAATCACTATCACGTCAGTAGGTATTCCAAAATCCTTTGTATATTGCTAATACTGAAGTTGCGATCATAGTAAAGGGTTTTTGAATCTCGTATTAATGAGTAGGTACCATTTGACTACTTGGAATGATTATTCAATACTTTATATTTAATACGGTACTTTTTATTTAATTACCGGTAGAAGACATCCTGTCACGATAATGCCGCAAACAAATTGATTTACGATTAACGTTCGGCGACTATAAACACAAACGTGTTAAACACTCTGTTCTGATCCATGGTTTGATAAACTCTTACCGTTTTGATACTGCATTCTTGAATTTACAAAGCACTTTTCAAATCTAACATGCGGGGAGCCATGTTTGAATTTACGCGTTCCAGATTGTT
>JAQGAS010000939.1:0-29830 GCA_034686365.1 Pachymerium ferrugineum | reverse complement strand
AATTTGACTAAATAAATTTCGTATTCAGATCTTAACTCATTTTTGGAGCAAACAAATTTTCACGATTCTAGTGAATTCAGCAATGTAAACGTTTTGGTGCAATCAGCGATTCCTCGTAGATTTAGTAGACAACGCCACCAAGGAATCAACATTGGGACTTTGAAGCAGCAACTAAAATAGTTAACTTACATGTTTAGGAGCAAAATGTCTTCGCATAAATCGTCAGAGTAGACACGATTCTCCGAAATTAGGTGAAGAAATTACTGTATAATTATTTGTGAACGTAAAAAGTATTTTCCCACACTAACAATACTTCACCACCAAAAATACGCACGGGTTTTAAGTACTTTGGTAGCTCATTCCAATGCACAACTAAAATAACTAAGTTTCTTCGGTTAGGTTTGTGAATGTGTTCAGCTGAATAACATCCCACTTTACGCACCTTTGATATGTGGATGGACGAGCCCTCCCTCGACAAAATATCAAAGCATACAGTTGTATATGTTTCTCACTAGGTGGCTCACTACTTGAGACGCACAAACAAATGATCGAACTGCAAAATACATAAAAAAATATTTACATTAATTTGTATAAAATTTTATCAATGGTTAAAAGTTTAATAAAAGTTATGTAAGAAAAGTATAAATACGTTTCAAGTGGTTTGACCTTTGTTAGTAGGAAAGAAAATAAAAGTGAAATGTTGTCAGGCATTGGAGGTGGTTAAAGTTGTCATACCGCCCACTAGAAGATGGTTTCCATGGAATCTAGGGAGACAAAAGCCTCATCAGGATCATCTTCTTCATCCACAAAAGAGTGAATGTGGGTGGAGAGGCCAGCAGCAAGTTGCACTGAGTGGCAGACCATTAAGTCTTATCAGCAGTGGCAAGACGGCGCTTTCGTCCGCTTTGGATGTTTTCCAAACAATCGGATTCGTCATGGTCCCTGATCTTATAAATCCTGGCTACTGCCTCCTCGCCACTCTCTCCTAATCTTAAATGCAGACCATTATAATAATTTACGAGTATAAACGGAGGCATCAAAGCTGTCCCCGCGTAATTGTCATGCGTTTTCAAGTATTGATCATTGCTCGCCCTAGCACCCGCTGCACAATCGTCAGTTGCGTTCTTCTCCTCTGCTCCTTGAGACGGCACCGAGGTTAAGATTGGAGCAAAGCATGGCAGTTGTAATTAATGGGCTGCATGTTCAAGGATAAATTTTGACCTAGACAACACTGTCAGCTTACAAGTTTAATGAGCAACATCCTTCAGATTGCAGGGAACAAACATTTTGTTGGCCACAAACAACGCGAAAAGTTGGGAGGTCTGTGCAATTTCCACCTCATCATTTTGTTAATAAAGAGTTTAATAAATGGCTTATTTAGGTTGAAAAAGATGCAAGACGGTAGTACCCATCACTCACATATATGCAGCCTACATAACCCTTTGACCAGATAACATGCAAACAAATGGCTGTGTCAACCATGTTTTATAGGGGCGAGTTTTAAGCTCAACTCTCCACCACTCCTGGCAGCGTCTCATTCGTGGACGTTGTAACGAGGCCGAGAACATGTTAAACGTTCAGTGGGGCGAGCATTCTTGTTTACTACACTGCACTGGCCTCAGCCAGAAACGGTGATGGATGGGCATTATAAGCCTAATTTAGGCCTCGTTGCTGCACTTCGATGTTGCGCATAATGTGACCACAGAGGCAAGTAAATCACTCGCAATAGCACGACCGCGCCAAAACTCTCATGCAACGCATGGATGTTTATAATTTTTGGAAGGAAACTGCCCTCACACACATAACATTTCCCTCTCCCTCGCCTACCTCTTTCCTTCCTATTGGTAAGATTGCTTTGATAAATTGATTTATAAAGGAGGACGCGGGCATGCAACAAACTTGAACTATGAGTCCGGGATTTCAAGGTATAAAACGAAGATGAAGGAGAGATGGAACGCCAGGTCATAAATTAACGAAAAATTTCTGGGGCTTCGCATCTGGCTCATCCATCTGCCAAAACTTTGCAATCTTAAGAAGTTGTTTATCCAACCAATCTTCAAAACATGCACCAACACCACTCTACATATATACCATCCAATTTGTTTTCAATACTGTCACTCAAGGAAAAACCTAAACTTAATTATACGACATCTTTTCAATTTTTATTCCCTAAAGTTTATCAAAAGTCAAGTCAATTAAATGTAACTTTCTTAAGATTGTGAATTTTAGATTTCAATTAAGTTCATGTCGTAGCAAATCCTTACCACTTGGACCAGCTCTATTGTCACTTTGCTCCATCCAAACAAACGGAGAGAGCTCACTGACTTCGCAACATTAACACGACACGAATAAGTTGCTAGCAATGTTATTTACGCCATTCTCCAAGCTCCCTTAATTCCCCATCTTGAGCCGCCCTTGCGAGGTCGAACAACCGAGGTCGTTCACGCTTCTTAGACCTGTCATCAGATGGCGCGCCAACACAAGCGTCACTTGTCTTTGCACATTCGCATAGGATATGCAACCATTTATACCAGATGCATCACTTGGATGTAGCAACATTTTAGAAAATTACTTTAATTTCATTCCCAACTACAAACTACCGAAACCATCTTTCTCTTTCGTTGGTAACCGATATATCGCATCGCTCTGAAAAGTCAGTGACAAATTTTATCAATCAGTCTCAATTAAATGAAGCAAATCCAATTAAAAATATAAACAGCAATGTTACGCGACGGACGAAGACGAAAGAAGGGAAGAGGAACACGGCACTCTTCCTCGTGTTCATTAGCGATATTAATAGAGTTAACATTGAGAATAAATGGGCAGGCGGACCGAAGGATCGGATGACACGAGGCAACCTGCATCGACGGACATATACCCTATTCCTACATGCTCGAAAGCAACTCACAAGTTGACATAATTTGCTACGTGTGCATAGAATCTATGAATAGGTGTGCAATTTACTGCATATAATTAATCATTACACGGCGTCAGGTAATATATCAAATAGCAATATTTGTTACTGTAATTAATTAACTCTTGATGTATCGACTGGTCAATTTTGATTGAGTGAAATTTGATTGCAGTGAACTTTTTTTCTCACAGATTATACACACATTATACAACTCCTAATACTAAAATTAAAACGTGTTCAATTAACATTTCCGCGCTCGTTTATTGAAAAATTACAATTTTAATGAAATCAAAAGCACCGCCCGGGAAAGCTTTTCTGTACGGCACTGGCGCCAGGCGGTGAAATTGGTAAACTGAATAGAGATGCTACGGAGCGAATAAAGCGTTAGGAGGGGAGAAAAGCGCGACAAGAGATAATTTGGATGTTTACTAGAGACAATGAAAGATATCGAAATGATGTAGTTTAAGCGTGATGTTGGCCAGAAGCCTGAGGAGGACGAGTCTTTCATTGCAAATTTATTGGCTACAGTGAACTGAACAACTGAAAATCTTATTATCAAGAAAAGAATTGAGGTCACAGATGACTGTCACATGGTAAGAGAAACCACGGCCTCTCAATTATCTCTCTTGCCAATGAAAGGGGGGAGGAGGGGGTCAGCTGAAACAAATTCAATTTCTTGAGCGGGTTAAGCATCTCAGCCACGTTCGAGACCAATAGGAGGACGAGGGTGCATCACTCCAAATGGACTCATTAGGAAATTCGAGCTGGTAATTAACGCGCCAACTTCTGATCTCACTGCAAACTGCAGCAGCAAAGTTGAAGTAATTGCACCACATTCCGCTTATCGTTGGGTAAAATGCAGTCACAAAAATCGACGTCAATACGAGAATCTTTACATTGACACCAATGTCATCATACATCATGTATCAAGTGTGAAAAATACACAGAAAATCGATGAGGCCACTTGAACCGGAGATAAGCCGGCTGGATTTCCAACCAATTTAACGCCGCTCACTCTACAATTTATCAATCAAAACTTGTATTATGCACCCACAATAAAAGCCAATCCTATCCAAGGTTTCATAGTAAAAATCAGAATTCACTCGCTCAAAAACACAACTTATTTACACCCATGAACACTAATTAAAACTTGTGCGCAAAGATTTAAAAGACTGACACTTCCACACAACAGCAACCCAAAGCGATTTCAATTAGCTAAGCTGTCTACACCACCCCATCACACAACATGCCAAGCAGAGAGACTTAAATTAAAACTCAAGACATCTGTACAGAGATGATTAACAAAAAATAAAAGAGACAATTTACAAAAAAACTAAAAGAAATGAACTTTCTTAAAGAAAAACAAATTACTTTTTTGTCAATTGACCTTATAACCAAAGAGGAACCAACCAATCTTTTATTAATTTCAAACCCCTTCCTCTCATAAACACTAGCTTCTGGCTTTCTTCGGGTCGTTTCTCTCCTCTCCACCCTCCCCTTTTCCTCATCATTTGGAAAAGTGGAGGAAGGATGTTTTTGTCAAGAGCAGACGGCCTTCCATCACGCCCAGTGGAGCTATTGGTAATTAAGTTAAAACTTCTGGCAAACAAAATGAGGGGAGAGGAGAGGGGTTGGGAAAAGGCCTTCGCCATCTACTGCCCCGCAGCATCTCTGTCTATTGAGTCAAATGAAGCTCAGTAAAATTCTTTTTTCAATCCACCATCAAGCGGACGGAGCAAGTGATAAATAAAACGCGATAGTTGAGATTAACTCCGACCGCTATCCCTGTGATAATTTATTTCATTGGCAATGAAGGCGCAGTACTAAATTAGTTATTTTTGCTACAGTGATCTATTTAATGGAAGGTAAAACAAGGAAAGGCTAAATCAAGTCGTAAATGTAGCCATTTGTATGCGCGAGAGATTCCAATTCATCTCTGTCTGATTCTGTCATTCACATTACACTCTCCTCAATAGACAGAGAGAAACAGAGAAAAGTGTGCGACCGAGCACTTGCTGCGTTTAATCACGTTTACTTCACACGAGATGTATGGCTTAAACCGAGTTTGGCTTTTAAACAAAAAAATTCTCTTAGTGAAAGAAAAAAGTTGGAGAAAACTTTGCATCTAAATAAGGATGCATTGCCAAACGAGTTGAAAAAGTGGTGAAGAAGAATTTTTCTAGTTAATCGATCTGAACGTTCTTCTACTTGATTTTTATTTTTCACGTGTTAAACTCACCTTTAGTCAGTGCTTTAGGTTTTAATAAAATTGGTAAATGGTTATGATTCGAGGGAAACGATACATTGAAGCGTCTAGGCAGACATAACGGGCTGAGACGCGGGAGAAGGGAGGAGAATGCAGTTGGCAGGAAATTCTCGCATTACTATTTCGATGCTATTAACACGCGTGGGCGTGCTGAATTAATTTGAATCTCCCATCATTCCCCGTGAGATTTGCCGTCAATATCCCACGAGTAGGCAATGAATTTGAATAATATACACTAATACCCAAGAAAGGAAATAACTGAGAGACAATTGGCGGTAGCATTCACGTCACATCCCCAAAAAGAAAAAAAAGAGTTTTCTTGTTTTATGTCCCCCCCCTTCGGTCTCGACGTGTTGGACTGAAAGCTCAGCACAAGTATCTTGTAATTCTTCACGTAACCGTCTTGATATCCTCTTTTCCGTTTCTCGGAAGGAGAAAACTCATTGAATTTCTTCCATATCCCTGACACTGTGTCAGCAAGACATCTGCATCGCACCGACCATTTGAATAACGTCACGGATTTAAACTTTTGCATCGTTGAGAAACGAAGCTGCATAAATTATATCGCAGATATATCCAACATGCACATACCACGTACTATAAACTGTGCTGGGCGAGATTAGAGGATGCGCTTCAACCGTTTGCATTTAAGTCGGTAGCGGCCGGGAATGGGGTATGTGGAAAGGGAAGCAGAGGGGTACGGGGGTGTTGGTGGCACCACTTGTCAATACGCGGCCGATGAATTAAAACGCGAGGCCGTGTTGCGTTTGCCTGTCGGCACCAAAGCGAGGCCCACAAATCACGCAAACGAACGACGGGAATATGAATTCAATAATCTCATTATATGGAAAGGCGCAGGTAGAAGAGAGGAGAAGCGTAATTGGGGCCGATTATCATCCAGTCGGAAGTTTGAAGGGAGGAATATCAATAACATAGAGCCATGACAACACACATTTAACTTAGATAGCTGCTGCTGCCTCTTGCCGCTATCCAATATAATGCCAGTTCCTATTGCATAACATTTCCGCTGGGGCCACCGTCAAGATACGAAACTAGCTCCCCTTCCTCCCACCCCCTAAGGAGGGCAAACCTAACCCGAATATCCTCTCGTTTATATGCATTTGTAGAACCAAAGGGGTTTAAGACCTATTGGCTATTGGTGCATGCATTCGCCTATTCAAAGAGTTTAGCGCAAGCCATACGCTTTACAAGTTGTTGTTTCAATATTGAAAAATTATTCCGCGTGCCACATACGCAAGCACACCCCCCCAGCTGCTATCACTGTGAAATCCTAAGGAATTGCACCGGACACATCCATATATTGTTGAATCATAAATTTAAAGTCATGACAAAAAAAATTTAAATGCTCTAAAGGGGACTAATATTGTCGCAACGAAATGTTAATGACAAAGTTTTAATATTAGTAACAACTTTAATTGCAACTGTGGGTGAGGTATGTAATAACGCCTATGGGTGGGCAATTTCCTAATGACGGCTAGAAACCCTGACTCATTCTCCTCTGTTCGTCCATCAGTTATACACGAATGACTTTTGGGCTTTTCATCACATGAAAGGCCTATCAATCAAACAGTTTGGACGCAGCGACCTCATGCGGTTGCGTTAATGGTCTCGAATCTGCTGCACCTACTCCTCACCCTTGTCGTCTATACCACCCACTCACTCTTTTCCCCTCTTATGTCATGGGACCTCCCAACTTGGCCGCAGAGGGAGGAAAGCGACGAGAAACATGACATTTGATGAATACATAGCACTGCCCCCATTGTCAACTTTATTTTCATGCACATCCTGTATGGTGTATTTACTTTTCAAAAACGACAGCTTGCCCTGTACTCAAGTGGAGCATTTGCAACACACACTTGACCTTTCTTTTGAGTAGCAATTGTTATTTTTATAAAAATATTATCTAATACTGTCGTCTGTCTTTAGTTACTCAGTATGCTCTCAGCGTAAATTGATGTGTGGCACAAGCCATTTCGTAAGAGACCTATTTCTTCCTCGGTAATTAGCCCGTTTGCATGCACTGCCCAAAATGGTAAGAGAATAACTTTTTTTTCCAGAACAATATTTCAGTAGGCCTACAAAACTTGAGTTGAAATAAAAAAAATTAAATCTTTTAAAAACAATAACAAAATATCTCCTTGAAAAAAATGGCAGCACTTTAGTGATAGGTTTTCTTGTCACTTGGAATCTGCATATCGTTATTTGCACGGTGGCAAAATGAATGTGTAGATTTCCTCAAGTCTAAAAAGTCATTACGCATCAGCATACTGCTTTGCCTTAAACTCACTTCCCCCTACATGACATTCATCAGCCTAACACACAAACCAGAAAAAGGAAGTCACCCTCGTTATTATCACATGGCATTCGTTTGAATTTTTGATATGATGAAATCAAAGTCAATAGCAAGTCATGTGTTAAAATAAGTAAAACGAAACAACAAGATGGTTTCAGCTCTAATTACAACCGAGGGAATTAAATTGGAGGCGAAATGTTGTATGGAGGTCGGGCAATGTGTATTAGGAAAAGAGCAGATAGAAAGTGGAAAAAAGAGTGTCGTTTATGACCCGCAGTCGCAGAGCCAACTCGGTGTGTTGTCTGTCTCTATGGAAAAATCTCATTTTTTCCCATCTGATGTTCCAATCAGACGCAGCACCAACTGAAACCCACGCACCAGGTACATATCACGATAATAACACAGACTTGTTATGTCTGTCTCCTGCCTTTTGCCCATCGTCTCTTAAAAGATTTTCGGGCAACAGGCAAACTTTTCTTTCATGAATATATTTTTTTTGGGGGAGGGTGGAAAATTGCATTTTCTTAGAGCCCGTCAGCCAAGAAGAACATAAAACGACATTTTTGCACACCACATGCCACGTGCCCAAAGCTGATTGAAGACACTTTACTACTCAAGTGTGACTGCTAAACTTTTTCAAATGTTCATCCGAAAAAAAACTTTTGCAAAATTAACTTCCATCTTTTATCACTCACTTGCCATGAGACGAAGATGAAGAAGCACGTGCACAATTTTTTTTCCTATACCACAAGCACAACTTCGAAACATTTTTTAAACCATTTTTTAATTCAGCAATAGTGCAAACGTCAAGCATCTTCAGAGAGCACGGTGGCAAAGTTTTCTTCTTTTTTCTTTAATGTCTTTGGCGCGTGCATGAGAAATAACCTCGAGAAAAGCTTGCACACAAAAACTCATCTCATATTTGGCATGCAATCTTCACTCTTCTCTGTCTTCAAATGATGGTTTCATCTCGCTCGCTTCATATAGATGGCCTTTTTTTTTCTTTTTTTTTCCCTGCTAACATAGTCTACGTCAAGCCGATGGGAGCTTGACGAATTATTGACGTCGCGGCCAGACAGAGAAGCGCCCTCCTTCTTTTTCTCTATTCTACATATCTATTCTACACACATGCCTGACTTCTCTATGTTCGAGATATGAAATATGGTGCATGTGTTTCATTTGTGAGAAACTGCAGGTCTATGCCAAGATGGAAGAAAAAGACACTTGGCTGTCTATAGATGGATCATTCCATCCATCACGTCCAACTCATCTGACAAGGAGATTAGCGGACCAAGAGAGAAACCTTCATGTTGCTAATATCTAAATTGATGCATGGTTTTTCATTATGGGTACCATGTGTGGCTCAATAGCAGATCACAATTATACTTCCTGAGCACATACATACAGTAATAGATAGAAAAAAAAGGGGGTAGGGATGGGAAAAGCATATAGCTACCCCCTCCTCTTTCTCTTTTCTCAATATCGGACCCGAACCGGTTAGACAGAGAGAGGGAGGGAGAGAAAGGGGGGAAATGGCCGCCATAAATTTGCCATTTTTATGCATAATGAGGCAGAAACGGTGACAATAAATCAGCCATCGCTCAAAAAACGCCCCCGCATGTGTCTGTCAAAGCCGGCTCCCTCATCGGCATACAGACTCGCGTCTGCCTTCATAAGATTTGCATGGAAATGAATTCACAAAACCCTCCCCGTCCCCGTCACCCACACATCAATGAACGCTGATTACACACAACACACGCCGACCGATGGTGATAAAGAAACTAATAGCCCACATAAAGATTCCATCTATCAGCTTACCACCCTTTCTAATAATAACTCACAACACAAAAATATTTTTCCGTACAAACTCGATCGATTTCTTGCAAATTGTGTTAGATGAGAATGTCAATCATTCATTTTTTATCCGTCATGCGAATGACAAATTAAAAATTTTTTCTCCTTACTATTATTTTCAAAGTTGATTCCAACCCGTTTCTGTTGTCAAAGAGTTAGCCTTAATCTTCTTTGCCAAAGGGAAAAACTGAAACTATATATCTTAGCTTTTTTTTTTTCTTGCTTTGTTTTCGGTCATGAAACTTTCGACGAGAGCAACAGAAAGACTTCTGTCATCTTGTCTGACAGGAAAAGAAGAGAATTATGAATTTTGGCAGCTTCCAATGGCCTAACTGGTTTTATCTCTCGCTGTCGAGTTTTAATGGCCCCCGTCTCTTACCTCCCACTGATCCTCCTCCCCCCTATTCCCCCCTTATTCGTCTCTCCTCCAGTCGCCTGACATCAGATTTGTGGCGTTGTTTTGATGCCATATTTCTGCCATTTACCCTCTAGCCGAACAAACCCCTGCCCCTATACCTCGAGCCTCCACGTGCAGGAAGTGATGTCATATCGAATATGTCATTCAAAACGCGTTGGCATCGCATACACAGTATAGTGGCGCTAACTGGGAAGAATCATTTGAAGCACGACCTAAAATGAAAAAAAAAATCCAACATCAATCGATTAAACTTTCACACATTAAAAAAAATACGGGGAAGAATGAAGCTTAATTTATATGTGATTTGTACGTGAGAGCAGAGCTGATGAGTTTAGTAAATTAGGCATTTGGCAGGAAGACATGGTCTTTTTAACATTCAAGGGAGGATTGGTTCACAAGTGACAGCACTTGAGAAAGCAAACGCATCAGGATGGCATTCATTAATCATGAGGAAAGAAAAAGATGTGACCCTGTAAAGTTTGCTGGCTTGTACATCCTGTAAGATGATTGTGATGCAAACGAGGGATGACACGAGAGTGAAGCTCATCGCTCGTTCCGCGCATGACAACGTTACACGGCTATCATGGGACGCAGTAAGAGGTGATGATGGTCGATAGAGGAAGGACATGGTTTGAAAATGAAAGTCTACACAGTTCATTGTTGTACGTAACACGGAGAATGAGGAAAGTATGGCAAAGATCAAATGGTTGATTAATTTTATTTTCGAAATTGAAATTGATAATATTATTTCTTATGGAATGTGGAAAGATGAGGAAAGAGACAGAGAGCACCAAGTCGAGCTTTGTTTTCCGACATTCCCTGATGCGTTAATTTTGCTCGTAAACTATGCGTTTTCCTTTTTCTTTTCGCGAGACGTCTGGCGATGTATTACTGCTGCACTTTTCCTCAGAGCTGCTTGGATGGAAGAGGATGATAGCACAAAGCCCGTCGCCCGTCTCATCTCCGAATTTATAGACCTAACAAATAATTTGGAAAACAATGTCTCCGCAGGACAACACCCACCCAACACTCAACTGTAATTCACGGAGTCGTCTGACAACAAGACTGATTCACTGCTCACATCCTTTTAAACTAAGTCAAAGCACTTTGCCTTCCTACATTAAATTACAAACATGCTTTACTTTTAACTTCTCGTCAGATTCTGTCATAGTCCGACAAATTTATGGTTTAAATATTCAGGATGCTGGAAGAATAAAAAAAAAGTGCACAAACATGTAGATGGCAAAATAATGTTTCTCTTGCCATCTTGCAACATCAGCTTTGTGACACGATTAATTAATCATCGGACATCATCTATCTATCCATCTGTGTTTTCGGCATTATTAGAGTATGGAGGCATTCTCTCAAGATATCGCGCTCACCACGACCACTTACAGCCTGCTAATGAAACTTTTGCACACACATCCCTCTTCCCTCCTACTCACACACAACTCATCTGGTCGGAAAACGGCCATAACACCTTCTCACAGGCTCAGTGTTGGGAAGGCGCGCGCCAACACAGGAAATGAAGGCAGTGTTCACAAGCGCGCCAACTCCCCCATTCAGCATGAAATATGCGCCTGTTGTCACTCATCATTTAAATGCTAATGTAAGAGCCCCATACCAGCAAACGGCGCGCGCATTATAAATTCCACCACCAGGCGGCAACAGCAGCACCGAGCCACGCTTACAACTCACTTCTCCTTTTCTCTTTAGGACTTTTAGACGAATAAATTCCCATTCAAATAAGTCGGCAACAATTTCTTAACATTCCTGTGGGAAGCAAGCAACACCGTCCGGACGCCATCAACACTACCCCCAATAAATATTCGCTTATCATTTTTAGAAAACTTTTTAACGACTCAATTATTACTTATTAATGCAACTCCCCTATAACGGAAGTCATAAATGTCAATTGCTGCATCAAAAATTCAACTTCTCACATTTTTATATGAACTAAAATTCTCGTAATTGGTCACATAAAAATTGTACAAGCAAACAAGTCATTTTAGACTGTAACGTTGTTGAGGGTTATAATGGTGTACAACCCCCTTTACGTAGATTGAGGCGCCCCTTTCTCATCGGTGCAAGGTGAGGTAGGAGGATGGCGACATTAATGTTCTCGTGATGTTTCTTCTATTGTCGTTCCCCGCGCATTATAATTATATTAGCAGCATTTTCATGTAATCTCAGCCTACATTTCTATGCAAAAGAATGCTATTCCCGTACTCGTTTTACGATGCGGCCACGAGTTTGAGAGGGAATTGCGAGCAGTAAGAGGTGGGGGAGTTGTGCAAGAAACGCTCTCTTCCAAAAGATTTGTTACCACGGACATTGATTATCCATTGGCACTAAGATGCTACACGCGCACATGTTGTCATTTAGGAGATCTATAAATCAAGCGAAAATATATATAAACATTTTTTTTCTTTTTTAATATCTCATTTTATGAAAATGAGTTTGAGTAGTTATTTGAATATTTTAATATTATGTCCAAATTGGGGTCCATTGGGATTATACTGATAGATTTAGGTTTAATGTCTTGTCTGATTTCCCTGCGCTCACCGACCAAGCCAAGGAAGGAACATTTTGCCGTAAATTGGCGCCAACTGTGTGTTTAATCAGAAATGATGAAGTTAATCAAGCGGGACCGAGCGGGAACCGCCCGCATAAATCAGATGGACGGCGAATAGAGTGAGAGAAAGGGAAAGAGGAGACTGCAACTAGCAGAGTAAGCGTCTAATGACCCAGCATCGGTGACCACAATAGTGACCAGAGGGGGGCCTTTTCCAATTGTACAGACGGCCGACAACCGGCAGGCCACTCGTCTACCCACCAGGGAGCGCTCAAAATAAAGCGGTGCCCCCGCTTCCCTGTTGGACTATGTGGTCGCACACTGGCCCTGGGGCCTCTTTCACACATGTGAAGCTAACAAATTGACCTAGAGAATTAAACTCTTGCGTGGCCTCTGCAACAGTCCACCACACGTTCCCCTCTCTGCCGCGCTCATCACTTAGACAGTGAGATAGTCTTGCCAACTTCCCCTCTGAGATTTGCCCGCACTTTACCCTTTAATAAAACAAAATTTAACTTAATAGAACTGTCTCATGTTTAAAAATCTTTTATCCTGTTTCAGATTGCAAAAGTGAGTTGGGAGTTTTGCTATCACAAACCAATCGATTTGTTAAAGAAAGAACAAAAATTGTTCTCCTCACCGAACGAAAACAGCGAGCATTTTAGTGTCAATCAACATTCAGGACTCAATAGGCTGCCACTTTTGTTATTGAATAAAATGCTAGCGAGAGAGGTTTTGAGTTACAATTGATGAAGAAACAATTTGTCACGAACCAAAAGAAAACCGAGACTCTCTCAAACGGCACTTGATATTTTTTTCCCTCTCTTCCTCCACCACCCCTTCCGGTTTATTTGCGCCACGTGACGGTCCGTCCTGAAACCACATTCGATTTTTGTAAGAAACACACCAGCTGTCACGTCAAACACATTTCCAAATCCGAATTAATAAACACGAAGCGCATGCGGGACGACATGAAAAGCACGCTCTTCTGTCTTCAAATCATCTTCCGCCTCACAATACAGATTAGACACGCGGACGACATTTCTCTTCGTGTATGTGGAGAAAAAGAAGTGCTAAAGACAGTTTGGCAGCTTGCTGTCGCACCATACCAGAGACAACACACTTTTGCTTACACTTTTCTCTCGAGCGTCATGTTGAAGACGAAGTTGACAGTAATTTTCCTTTCGTGCCAAAATGCCTTTGAAGGCCACTCAAATTTAACAAACAGCTGATAACCAAACGTCCACCAATTTTGAAGTATCAAGTATACTTCAAAAATAATATGTCACAAGTTTTTAAAAAAAAACGTTTAAAAGTTTTTGAAATGTCATCTTATTAAAAAAAAAAAAAACTTAACTTTTGGTTAATATATGAAATTTTGATGATGGCGCTAGTGAAAGAAATAGGGGAAAAGATGGTAGAGGGAGTGGTGGTTGCTCGTCGATTTCAGGCGTTCGTTATCACTGCTCTCCCAGCCCCGTGCGCGTCTTGTGCATGGGTGGCGGAGGCGTCGGGTGATGGACTGCCAATGCAAATGACGCCCGCATCCGCCACCCGTTCGTCATCCGCGAAAAGAAGGAAATTTTCTTTTAAAAGAAGAGGTTGAGGGGGAAGACCGGGGGAGTGTATGTGCGTGAGGCCATGAGACGCAGCGTCCCAAACGCGTCCATTTGTATGCATGCGTGGCGAGATGATCGCCTCCCAAGAACGCTGTCTGTCACTCATGGCCGCAATGAGGGCCATTTGTTTCCAGACCCATCAAATTCTTCGCCTCTTCCCTTCGAATTAATGAGATAACTTCCTCCTCACATTTGCCTTCCTTTCAAAAAATTAGACTTCAAGTATAAAATTTTTTTTCTAAAATTTACAGAATGAGAAAAGTTAAATGAAACTGTTTTTATTTGCACTTGTTTTTAGATGAGACGGCAAGTGCATCCGTAATGAATGTGCAATTGAGCTCATAGTGTTTTATGCCACCTGGGAGGTTAATCATATTAAAGGCAGTAATTATGCGAAAGTAGTCTTTTCGTTTTGGAAAGTAAGAGGAAGAGTAAAGGCCGGTGGCCTCAAGAGGGTAGAACGTGTGGATTAACAAGAAGGCAGTGTGTATCCAGCTCAAAAACACGGTCCGAACAAACAGGGTTGAAAGGCGAGAAAATCCTTTGATTCTGCCTTTGTGCACCCCACCAATTCCCCTTCGCAGTCCGGTCAAGCTGACCAAAGCCTATTTGAGCCCTGGTCATTTGTTCTTAATGTTATTTAGACTAATTCACGTTTGCATTGCAAATGGATTTTGGTGGCAGTCGTCATTTTTAAATTGGCAAGAAATATCAAACATTAAATAGCGGCAGGGAGTGTTCAGAGCGTCTAAATTCGTCTTACCCATTGATTTTGCATTAACAAACGTCACGCGTGGAAAAGAGGAAGCTCTAGCACAAGTATTGAGGGGTCGCATCACAGTCGCGAGTTTCATGCGATGCTGCTGATGATATATGGAAGCAGTTAAGACATAAGAATAATTTAAACGCCTATCTTAAACCTTTTTTGTTTAAAACCTTTTTAGAAAAAAGTCAAAAACACAGTAAAACATAAATTGTAAAATCAATCAGAAAACAAAAGATTATTTTGAAAAAATATAACTTTTTTGAGGAAAAAAAAAAGTAATTTTTTTGGAAAAAAGATTATTAAATTTAAATAATAGTAAAACTACAATAACTCTTTTAAAGCCGTTTGTCCATTTGTCCATGTAAAGATAAACTGCTTGAACCAGTGTTATAAGGCGTGGTTATTGAGGAAAAGAGACATCTTGCGGTAAGGAAGGAAATTTTCCATCACTCTCTTGACATGGTCCAAGTATCAGAGTTGTGTATAGAATAAAAGAAACATTTTCAACAATACGGGTTACACATGTCCGGCAAAACTCAGGTACAACTATTCAACTATCGAACACGTATTCTTCTGAACTGAACTCGTTTCTCTAGCTCACACCTTAAAAACGACCTTTCAGACACTTTTCACAGAAATCGTTTTTCTGCAGAGCGTTTTGATGTAATCAAGAGAATTTCTTTATACAGTGAGAAAGGCAGCTATAGTGTATGTCCTGATGCGAGATACAATGGGATTTGGAAAAGCGACGTAGTCATTTCAAACCTTCATACATTCAAATGGTGAAAGAAAAAAAAGTGTTCATTTTTTTTCCTTTCCGCCATCTCGACTCGACGCTCGTAGTTTCATCCTTTCAGCAAAAGAATGATGGATTTGATTGGATACATGATACACTACTCGCTCAAACTAGCTACATTTAGACTGTCAGGTGTATGATATTACATTTTAAAGGGAAAAAATAAAAGGGGAGTTTTGCTACTCACTGTAAAACGAGTTGACTGCTCTCTGGGCAAATCCACTATTACCTTCATTACTTAATCAGTTGTTACGTTGTACGTTATTTGTCCTATTCGATACAGAAAATTAATGTGTACCAAATTTTATCAGGATAAGTGCTAAAATTTTAATATTTGCAGAAATGAACATGTAATTCAGAGACGTCAACTAATTTGAATTTCTCAGACTCAACGCACGTGTAAACGTTTTTATTGCAAAATAAAAAAAAGTCCGTCGAGGCGGATTTGAACCACCGACCTATGGATAACTACATGTCCACTACAGTCCACCGCTCTACCAACTGAGCTACCGACGGATGAAAATCCGAGTCCTAAGATTTGTTAAAGTGACTTGGAGCGTTTACTCTTGACTGCATTGCATAACATACGTCAGCACTTTAAAACAAAACAAAACCGTCCGAAAGTCAAAATAATAAAAAGAAAACCCATACATGTAATGCAAAAAAATAAAATAAAATAAAAATGTGATACTGTGTATGTTACTAAAATAACGTAGGCAAAACTCTTCAAAAATAATGTCCGTCGAGGCGGATTTGAACCACCGACCTATGGATAGCAACTTGTCCACTACAGTCCACCGCTCTACCAACTGAGCTACCGACGGTTAATGAGATTTACTCATGAGGAATGCTTAAAGACATATTTGACAGACTTATTAACTCCCGTGTCGTCCACAACTAAACAAAATTTAAAAGACCCTCACTCTCGATTGAGTCTAAAGTGAAATTTATCGAGTTCAGAAAACAATTTGAATTAAATTAAATATTTAAAAAAAAAGTCCGTCGAGGTGGATTTGAACCACCGACCTATGGATGACAACGTGTGATCCCCCCCTTTCGTCGATTTAGAGAGTGTCGACACAGTAAATTTTAAATTGTCGTCGAACATATTTAGTGTCGACACGTGTATCGACCTTAAATGGTCGACTTAAGTTTATGAATCTATATCGTCGACTTAAGTTTATGAATCTATATCGTCGACTTACACACTATATCGTCGACTTTCACACTATATAGTCCATCGCTCTACCAACTGAGCTACCGACGGATGATAATCAAGCTTAACAATTTCGATCATGTGCTATGGTTCCTTATTAGTAAAGACCACAGTGTAAACAGAATAGATAAATATTATTCCATTCCAGCATGATTATAAAAACACACAGTTTGTATGACTTGCTCATCTGACTTGGACTTACTCAGATGAGTGACCACAACATTATTTACTCCTAATGAAATGCCACGTACCATAAAACAAAAAAATCCTTTTCGTAATGTAAGTTTAACTCTCTTTAGAAAACTCGATCTAGTCAAACCAATAAAATTAAAAACCGATAATGAAAAACATCGAATAAAAAAACATCGGTCGAAGCTTCATGTGATGTGCGTGACCTTATTACGTAATCGTGACGTAATGCACTCAACACACCTTAAAACAAATAAAACTATTTCTGTAGGCCAAAACAGTAAAAAGATAGACCAAGGGAACCATATTTTCAGAAAATAAAATTCAAATGTCAAATTGAGAAGATGACTTAAACAATCATTAAAAAAATATTCCGTCGAGGCGGATTTGAACCACCGACCTATGGATAGCAACGTAACCACTACAGTCCACCGCTCTACCAACTGAGCTATCGACGGTTGATAAACTCGTGCGTGTGACTTGCTCATGTGACTTGGAGTTTTAGCCTTACCGCATAGCTGAGTGACCTCATTATGATGCAACGCCATCTTAAAGAAAATAACCTTATTCTTGTAATGCAAGTGAAGTCAGTAAAAGAAAAATAAAATGAATCTCAAGCAAGTTTAAATACAACAATACAACAAACAACATAACTAATCAGATAATGAAAACGACCAAAAAAAAAAAATTCCGTCGAGGCGGATTTGAACCACCGACCTATGGATAGCAACATGACCACTACAGTCCACCGCTCTACCAACTGAGCTACCGACGGGTATTAGTCAGGTTTCCATGACCTGTTCAAGTGGCTTGGACTTTTTACTCCAAGAGCACAGTTGAGTGACCTTATTACGAAATGATGACGCAATGCCAACACATCTCAAAACTAATAAAACTAATCCCGCAAGTCAAAACAGTAAACGATAAACCAAGTAAACACACTTATGGAAAATAAAATTAAAGTACTAGACTTAAAGATGATGGATGACATATGCAAAATCTTTAAAAAAATATTCCGTCGAGCCGGATTTGAACCAGCGACCTATGGATGCCTACTAAACCACTACAGTCCACCGCTCTACCAACTGAGCTATCGACGGTTGAAAGTTAAAGGCATACATTCCACTTTATACGCTTTGGGTGTTTTGTTGTTTGGAACATAGTCGAGTGACCTTATTAGTAGCTGCGTAATTGTGTCGCAATGGCAGCAAAATTCAAAATGAATTAAGTTTAAACTTCTCACAAGTCAAAAAAAATTTAATCTTTATCAAAATATTTGTTCCTGATAAAATATCAAACCAATCAATACAGTGACACTAAAAAAAAAAATTTCCGTCGAGCCGGATTTGAACCAGCGACCTATGGATGCCTACTAAACCACTACAGTCCACCG
Source organism: Pachymerium ferrugineum (assembly GCA_034686365.1). Lineage (NCBI taxonomy): Eukaryota > Metazoa > Arthropoda > Chilopoda > Geophilomorpha > Geophilidae > Pachymerium > Pachymerium ferrugineum. Next base: position 11,510 of record JAQGAS010000939.1, on the reverse strand, counting down.
CTCTACCAACTGAGCTATCGACGGAGTTAAAAGTCGTGTTCATTAATTTTGTTTGTATACCAATTTATGTCATTTGAAAAACTTTCCTGAAAAGCTAAATCTACGTTGCACTTAATTGTGTTTTGCGCTAACAATCTGAATTATTAATTAAACAAAGACTTCCTGACACACTAATAATTTATGAACTATGAACTTTGATTTACTACAAAGTATTCTTTCTAATCAGCTGTTCAAAGTCTTTAATAATTACTCATTATCGAACCACTTCCGCAAATAAAATCCTTTCCGACCAAAACATACTTATTTTGAAAGAAAAAAATGTAGTAAGTGAAATTTTAATGAAAACCAAGCGCATAGGGTCAAAGTTTTCCGTCAAAACCGAATAAACTACATTTCTTATTTTCATACATTTTCCCTCAGTAAATTTAATGTTCCGACTTGTCTTCCACTCTTACCCTTCCATCCCAACAAACGTACGAAAAAACAGTCACACGTGGGTCGACGCGCTTCCATCCCCGTCGCTGAAAAGCAGCGGGCAATAAAATTTTATTGAAAAGTTGTGTGCGCATGTGGGTGTACATTCTGGCGCTCATGCACGCGCGATCAATGCTCCCTCTATTGACGGATGTTTTGCTAAGCGATTATTAAAATTGGTGCAAACATTTTGGGGCTTGGCGTATATGTGGCTTGCAGTTGAAAAAAAAATTGCACATCCAATACAACATTATTTACATTTTTTTTAACAAAAAAAATATTTGTACACTATCCAATTTCACTACGTAATAGAGCATGGTAAAGTTAAGTTGGAAATAAAAATAAATCCATCGCAAAAAAGTTTCGCCTATCGATTTATTTGTATTAGGGAAAAATAATAGAATACATCTCGAGGGGATTCTTGCGCTCTCTCAATAAGGTCATGTGATGATAAAACGATCACACCTTTGATTGGATTTGGAGCACCATCCACCTCCTCATCCTTCAGTGACAGATTACACAGTACGATCCTCACTGAACAAATTGTCAACTCTAGTGACACAGCACTTGTTCTTTTTTTATACTCCCACACGCAGTTTTGTAGCTTAAACCTGATGAAATCGAACTGTTCGTTGTAATATGCGAAGCTTCCATTTATATTACGAAGGAACCCAAGCCTTGCCATTTATTTCCATCAATCCCTCGTGGAAATTTTTCGCCATTCGAGCGTCGGCAGTGCCATCGAGCGACGATTGGAGGAAACGCATAACGAGGTTTCTCTCCTCTTGGCAAGCGATGACATTGAATTAATGCTTCAATTCGCTCGCTCCAACCGATGAGGATCCGTCTCCCTCCAATATGCAGTAAACTCAGATGAAGAAGCGTCCGAGTCACAAGTCTCTTTGCCGCACGCGCACCGCACGTCATCCCACACACACCACCAACACACATCATCATACATGTACCGTACGAAAAAAAAATACATGGGCAAAAAAAAAAAAAAAAACTAAATTTGCATAGTAACTTTTTATATGCAATTCCAAGATTACATACACAAAAGTAAGAAAACACAGAAATTTTGATGATACACTCGATCAAATTTCGCGACTGTCACTTGTTCGCCCACACTTTTCCCATAATTCCACTTTCAATTAAATTCTTTTTTTTTCCCCGGAATGCTCTTGGGTAGATGAGTATGGGCAAGTTTATGACTTCAAGAATGCAACTCACTCGGGTCCGTCTCAGTCGGACCGGTTAATGTGGACTAATCCATCTTTTTGCAGGGTTGGTCTTAGCGCGTGCGTCGGCCACGCTTGATTAGTTGAGCGCTCCACTCGGCGGGAGTAATTATAATCTAATTATGCGTGGCTAGCGAACTCTAGCGGTAATTATTTTCTTGGAATGAAGTACAACTGCAGAAATTACTCTTTTTCACTTGCTCGTCCGCATCACGGAGTCGACGAATTTTCTTGCGCAAGGCACGAGGGTGGGCCTGATTTATTCTCATCACTGCGCACGCGCTGTTCCGCGAACCAAGGAACGCATACGGAGAGGGGGGAAGAAATGAATGAGAGAAAGGGGTGAAGCGAAATATGCCAGATATGGCCTATTACGCGCTAATAGTCGGCAGCTTTCAGTAGCAAAAGCAAAAATGAATACGCGCCCCACCTGCAAGACGCATGAAAACACAAAAGAGCAAAGTTTTAAAAAAAAATTTACAGGTAAAACATTTCAAACCATCAAAATTGACATTCTTTTTTCCTTCAAAATTTTAACACTTATCTATCATAAAATAAAATTTCATTGACTCCATTTATTTTTTTGACATGCAAGGAAAATTGTCAATCGGCTGTTTCCTTACCCCTTTAAACTCAAGCAACTTAGCAGCAGGTTTGCTTTGCCTTTTTTTTACTTGTGCTGTCCAACATACAAGCCTTTGTTCTCTTTCCTCCCGCTGCTGCTGCTGCCATTGAGACCATCTGGTAAATGTTGGATTTTATGGCAACATTTAAAAGCACAATTCCTCCATAAATCACTCAGTGGACCGTTATTATTCAATAATCTCCATTTCTCTGCCTAACTCTCTCTCCCTTCTCAAGCGTTCTAACTCTCACACTTACAAACTTACAGATGGTTCCATGAATACCCCTTGTCAATTAAAGAAATGGGATTCTCGCTTTGCACATCTCATTTCAGAAAAGTAAGAAGGAGTCTTTAAACATAGTGTCAATCAAAAGTTTGAATTAGAAAATTTATTTAACGTAAGTGAAATAAAAGCATTACGTTATTCACGTTTGATATGATATAAACAAATTACGAATTATAAATTGTTAAAAAAGCAAAAAGTAAACGTCACTTGGGATTCCCAGGCGGTCACCCATCCAAGCCCGCTGCTGCTTAACTTCGGTGATCGGACGAGAACCGATGTATTCACATTACTGCTCATCACAAAAACTGCTTATAAAATAGTCACTGCCAATGATTTAAAGGCTAACAAACAAAAAAAAAAAAAAAAAAAAACCTGACGCCTGCCTGAACTTTCAAAAGTTCATAAATAATTCGCGACTCATTTTTTTAGTCCCATCTTTCGATTTTTCATTTCCAAACTTTAATCAATTAAGATCTGAAACTATCGCTTCGGTAAAAGAACCCATGCATCATTTTAGCCGGTATCCATAGCAACAGGTGCAGCAAACCTATTAATAGTACAATGTCATTACGCAGTGCAGGCAAGTGTGACGTGGGTTGTAAATACAAGTTTCCGACTTATGACGGGGTTTTAACGCAACAGGAGGAGAGGAAGAGTTGGAGGCCTTCGCCCTTACAAGTATGGCCGTTCATCACTAGAGGGAGCCACACTCGCCATATTATCTCCGAGTATCAGGCTACTTTTATTAAGACTCCAATGAGTCGTAAATCAAGCCAGCCTTCGCTAAATGCGCCGGTTAATGTTGTGAAATATGGACGACGTCGACGAAAAGCAATGCCAGGACGAAAAGCAAGTGAGATGCTTTCACCACCCTCATCACCTCAAAAACCCCAGCCTTGCCTAGAAAAATCGTTTTCACCACTGACTGCTGGCTTACACGTAGTTAGCAGTCGCTTAGCGACCTCTTGTGTCAAAACACGTAATCTAAGACACAATCCCACATCAGTTCCTTAGAGAATATAAAAGAGTGAGAGAAAAAAAAAAATCTGGTGATAGTACCTAAAGACCACTTAATGAATCATGTTTTTTTCCACGGTTATAAAATTCATTTTTTGACATGGAGGAAGCAAAATGTAACCAACAAGAGCCATTTAGTTACCTGTTAATGAGAAAGAGCAACTCATTAGAGTCTGCAAACAGAATCATAAGGAAGTATTAGTTCCATCAGTTAATTGAAAATGAAACTGTAGCGAAAGGGGGATGAGAAGGGGGAAAAAAAATCGAAGTCTCTTGCACTGTTAAATGGTTCATTCATATACCTCACAAAATGGCAATTACTTGCATCTAGAAAGGAGTGAAAGCTTTGATCTGCAGCTTTATAACAGACGTTGGGCTTTTTCAACTTTTCTATTGACGGGCATTAAGTTTTGTGGTCGCTCCACCATCTACCACCTTATTCATGGCCACAGGACTATAATTAAAATCCCTGCTCTGAGTTTTAAACTGAGCACTGCATATTGTCTATTAAGATTGAAACAAAGCCTGTCACCTGAAATGGGCTCCATAACTCAAAGGCGCACCAAGAAAGGAGAAAACTGAGGGAGGGGCCATACCAAGGGGTTTTTCTATTCTGATGGATGGATGATTAAAACGAGTAAAAAAGAAAATGAATCAATTGTTTTGGAATGAAAATAAATTCTATTATCTTTTAGTTGAATCCCATTTAATTTTATCCAGATGGTGAAACATACGACAACAAGAGCCATACTTCAATTCGCCTTATCATCCAACTCTAGTTGAAACAACAGAGACAAGCAGCAACGAGTCATCAACATTTCCTTTCGAGAGACCTACATTCCTCAGCTTTTTCCGGCGGGATGAAGTGAGACGCAAACCTCAGCATAACGGCACTAATGTCAAACTATATTTCGGTTAATAAGAATGTGTACACATTGAAACACAATGCGAGTAGTCTCGGTACAACGACCTGTTACTAATTGTGCCGGAAAGAAGGTCCCATGTCGTGGTGACCAACATCCGGTCGACCTTTGGGTCACAAATGGAGAGTAGTCGGTATCATGATTGTACGCACGCGCTGCACTGAAAATTAATATGGCAGCAAAGCGAGTGCCCTGATTTCTATCTTTAGGCGAAAGGATGGCAGGAATCACTCAGGAACCGGAGAGATGTGTCGCCAGCTCCCAGTACGACACTTGAAACTGATATCTGCTCAGCGCCATCCGCGCAATCGGACGAAGATACGGACGATTGGAGTTGCAACAGGAGCGACGCGCAGATATGCGCATGCCCTTTGGCTTAAAAACAACAAAATAACAACAACGAGACAACATTACAGTACAAAGAAAAGCGAAAAGTTGGTTGCCTAACAAAAGAACGAGAAAAGTTAAACGCATTCCGTAGGGAGAGAGAGACTGAGAGAGAGAGAGAGAGAAGGAATAAACTGAAATTGCTAGTACTATATAGCGCAATGGTTGGTTGCCAATAAACGGAATGGGCCTTTCATATTCTTGTAAATTATTTTGCAGGGTAATTTCGAGGTTGGGGAAGAAAATTGAGAAAATGTTTTTTTATTTCCTCTACATTCGTGTTGGTAGAATAAAGATTTTTACTAGAATAATAATGATGGAAATTGATTCAGAGTTGCCAGCCTGACATCAATGTCATAAATTACCTTCGCCATCATAAATGGATGCTGAAATTAGGCGTGATGTTCAAATAGGCACGCTTCAAAATGTTATTCAATTTCACTTCATAAATGTTTAGCCGACACGAGATGCACTTATACAAATTAATCAAAACATTAATACAATATAAAAAAAAAATTCCTTCACTTGGCAACATCGATTTTCCGGTTAAACCCGTCTTCTTAATAAATAACTAAGTCAGGCACCGATAAACATTCACTCACACTCTTGACTGATTTATAAAGTTGAGTGTAAACACGAGCGCATGCATTATGGTCCTAATAATTAATCCAAACACCAGTGGTGTGTAATAATCTCTTCATGCGTCAAGTTTATAAGTCAAAACTAATTTCGCCAGCACACGTTTGGCATGGATTACATTCCTTCAAAAATTTATAAACTCCCTAAATGGGGACTCAATTTGAGAGATGCCTGCACGCATCTGGATCAAATGAAGATTATTATTGTCACTCAAAACATACCCATCCTATGTATGTTGACAAATAGACTTGTCTCAAAGATGGCAGCCATTTGATATTAGCAAACATTTTCTAATAGTTTATTGCCAATGCGAATGCGGTTTCACATGTGTACGCACATTTATACTGAGTGTTTAAATAACAAATTGTCCGGGCTGAATCTACGTCTATATATATGGGCAATGCCATCCATCAAACAGAGATGCAACAACCTACTATAGATCAGAATGAATGGCTTCTATGTTCAACACGCACTACACACTGAAATTTAAATGAGCCCACGTTTTGATCAATACTTTTGGCTGCGATTCAATCAGTATTAATTTGAGCTGTCTGCATCATGCGAGAATGAATTTCAAAGGAGGAGAAAATGAAAATTGAAAACGACTCTCCCTCATGCATTTATCACTGGATACACCTAACATTTATTCTTTCACAAATTCCCTACATGGCAACCACCGAATGGAACGTTTTCGGCTCAAAGGTTAAACAAGACTAACTCGTTTATTAAACTATAATAAGCTTCTCTTACCTCTTGCTAAACTCCCACCCCATCTCTTTTTTATTACTTCTTTTCTCAAAATTAACTACATTTTCAACCCTTGTAAACAAATGAATCAAAAATGCTTATCGTCTTACATATTGCTCTTTTCGCCCACTAAGATAACAATTCAGAGTAAATGAAAATCCCTGGGTAATTATTTTTACCCAACTCTTCTATTTAATCCTGTAGGATCTTTTTTACCCATCAATAACTTTTACTACACTAGCCAACACCTCCTTACAATAACATTTCGACTCAATTCTATTAACATTTCACTAATATCCTTACCAACAACCTCACTTTTTGTAACAAAATTAATTAAATCATCCAAAGTACACATCCCAATCTTACAAACAAAGAAATTAAATATAACAATATATCTATGAATCACGTTAAACGGGAGTTGCTCTTACCTTTAATAAGTTGAAGAATAAAATTCATGAAGTAACCCGTGTGAGGGTCTTGAGCAACACGTTCATTCAGCAGCATGTGGTTGTTGAGTAAGACCGGAAATAATTTATTTTTCTTCTTCACATCAAACACTGCCCACGGTTTTTAATCCATACGAATCTCCTACGAAAGAGAAAAATTAAATTAACACTCGTAAATAGCTCTTCAAAAAATTCCACCCCTTCTTGCAACGCCGAAAGGATTTGAAGAGCGGCACTGTGTTAAAGGTCAAGACTTTTAATTTCAACAAACTTGCACAATTTATTTCTTCTTTGACCTTTTTCTTTTCCATCCTGCACTTACTTAAAAGATTTGTTACACCAAAGATCCGCCATAAAATTAGATTTATGCCCACTTTTATTTACTATCAAATATACATAAAGGACTAAATCTAAGACCCCCATCGTTAATTCCTGTCTAGTTTTACCTTGTAAATAATTAAAACTTTAAATTGTGCAAACCATTTGCCTCGACCGCCAACTAATGCTGTTGACTCGTATAAAATACCAAACATTGGCTTCCAGATAAGTTCAGCAAAGACAAGGGACTTCAAACAGCATTTCGTTACTTCTCCCCTCTTTTGATGATGTCGAGCAAATAGGCCTATAATTATTTTCACACACACGTCCCAAAGCATTCTACTGCGATAATAGAGTAGAATGCGAGCAAATGCGTGCATTTCGTGTGGAACAAAAATGAGTCTCGACGGACCTAGCAAAAGGTTTTGTTTAGGGTGCTTAAATCTTGTCGTTTTTTCTTTCCCCCTCTTTTATGTGAGAAATCAACGTGAAAAAGTAATTGGTTTTTTTCTCCAAAATTATGTACATGTATGAATAAGTCATCATCATTTTTGATTTGCAAATCAAAATCTAGAGCAACAGGACTATGCTGCAGGGTGTGGACCTTATCTTAGAGGGTCCCAGTTGTAATCGTGGCCCTCTATCGGCACCGAGTGCTCGTTACATTGAGACGTCTTTGTCTCTTATCTGCATGCCACCCTCACGTCGATGAATGACCGGAGACAAGTCGACTGAGAAGTCGGCCTCTGGCGCCCACACTGGCGTGTATATGCAGCTATCTTTTCTCCATCGCATCTCTCAGACTCTTTTCCACTCTCACCGTCTCTTCTCTCAATTACATGCATAGCTCGTTTTTGTCAGTTGACACGAATTTGAAACGCAATTTATAATCAGTTGACGAAAAATGATGATAATCGATGAACACGACCCTGTCAATTCATAGTTTTTCGATTATTTTTATTTTTACGTACACAACACTTCGAGGTAAAGCCCAAAGTGTTGATGAATGCAATTAACATTTCTCAATCACTCCAAGAGAAAGAAAAAAAAAATACCAATTAGTAACTTTTGAAACATACATGCACGGATCATTAATTTCAAATTTTTTCTCTTTTGCTATGAATAAAAAGTTTTAAAAACTTTCTTTTCCACATCATTCTCCACATTAAGCAACCCTTTTCTGACATAAAACTTAAATTTTACTAACGAAAAATATTAATAAAAACTTTTTAATGTTTCTTTACACACCAGAAAACAAAAAAAAGTTTCAACTCACACACCAATTATAATTTTTTCTTTCAAATTTCAGTCCTCCATAAACGATAATCATTTGTGACTAGCTAAGGTCACAAGCCTTAATCTAGGCGTGTGTCAGCTCTATAGCGCGCACCTTTCACAATCAATAAACCAAGCCGGAGACTCATTTTCGACCTATACTTACGCACTTAGTGGCTGATTCTATAGTGAAACCTTACACTGATGAGAAAGAGGCGAGAAACGAGATCAGTTTTCACTTGGTTAAAGCATCCGTTGCTGTTTTGCATCAATCAGCTGACCGATTGTACAGCAAATTAAGACTGAAGGAAAATAGTAGTACCACCACAATTGCTCTCTTTTCGGGCCGATGTAAATTGAACTATAAATATTACACCAAAGCAACGTCATAATAAAGACTAACCATGTCCGATGCTAATTTCATTCCAACAACAACAAATCCCAATTTTGCTTATCAACTGAGCATGTGCAAATAACAAACGTGCAGTAAATTAACGAACAAAATACAAATAAGGAGCAAAAGAGAGAGAGAAAGACGAACTTAAGTACCACTTGAAAAATAGAGGGACTTAGGGTTTCAACGAAGGCGACCTGTAAAAGGAGAGCAGGGTAATTAAAAATTAAATGGCTGTTAAATTTTTACGGTTAGACACACGACCCTCTCCTTTCTTTCTTAGTTCCTTCTACATTAACAATCTTATATACATTCCCTCATCCGTCATCTGGTTAATGGGTGGCACCGCACTAAATCTTACTCTCTCTTCCCGACCCCACCTCCGGAAATGTAGCGTGAAACGAGAGGCAAACTCCTTTGAACACCAAACAAAACTTAAGAACCAGTCAAGTCTTAAATCTAGTTACACCGCATTCATAAGAAAAGGTTTCAGTAAGGTAAAAAAAAAAAGAAAGAAATTTTTACATGGTATACAATTGTACTTTAAAATTTATTCCAACTTTTTTTTTTTATATACTTTCAGACCTCAAAAGAAAAAAAAAATTAAATCAAACCAAAAGTGAACGAGTCTCTTCCCTCCACTGGAATCAAAGACGTAATTCTTTTCAACATGGTTGAACACAAGATGGAGTTGCCCTTGGATGTGTTCTCTGCCACAATAGGGCGCCCTTCGCCTCAACTGATGGATGCCCTTGTTTGGAGAAGGCACTCACCGCTTTTGATTTGCCGGAGACGGAAGCCTGCCTACCGGGGTTCGTGGCCCGGAAACCGGCAGAGGCTCCCGACTCCCACAAAACAATAAGGGGATCGACACCGTAACTTAGCAAGCACACTTCTCTTGGGGCAATCACTTTACGGAAAAAAAATGGATGAAAGGAGGAAAATAGAAAAAGCAACCCCCCGCATTCAAAATGCGCGCTTCACTGCAAAACACCGTAAAAATCAAAATGATTGAAAAATAAAGCTCTAATCTTGTCAAAAATAAATCCATAAATTCGTTATTTTAATTGGAATTAACAAACACAAAACAAAACGCCCGCTATTAATTAATAACCCTTTTGGATTTTTTTTATTGCTCTTGATCTCCTTTCTTTTAGGAAGAAAAAAAGTGGTTCGCCTTTCTTTTAGACGATGCAGCAATTGAAAAGAAAATTCCTGTCAACGGTTTCCATCTCTGACAAGTGAGACGCGTGGTTGGAGGTGGGATGAGGAGTCTTCAGTGTGGCGGAACAATTGTGTTAATTTTTGTTTTGTTTTGTCGTGAGTAATTAAAAACAGCAAGCACCTCATTTCGTAAGCGTGGTGTGGCTGTCAAGTCGGAGACAGAGAGCGTCCCTCTCGTTTCTCTCATCCCCCACCCCTCCTCATTCTTTTCTAACTCTTATTTTTAGTAGTGGTGTTGTCAAAATAAAGCCTGGTGGGTGCTACTCGCTTTTATTGAATTCAACCGAGCGAAAATGGTGTGTGACAAGCTTTGTTTTGCACCACGTGTAATATTTGTTGTTGTTTGTTATCTGCTCACCAGATTCCTTCCTCCTACTTTGCAATTTTCTCCATTTACTATTTTAGACAAGTGTCAATTTTTTTCTCTTCTTTCTCCCATTCTCTTCACAAATATTTATTCGAAATGAATTAGCAAAGTTTGTTTGTTTATACAAATCAAAAAGAATTAAGATTAACTCTCGCGTACATACAAGCGAGGAAAACATTTTCTTAAATGATTGCTCATCACAATAGACTGGAGCAGACACCGAAAAGCAAACTGAGAAAATGAAAAAGAAAGAAAAAAATGGCTTAATTATTATTCTCGCAACTCTGCTTGTCACCCACACATCTATTATTGAATAAGAACAAAACGAAAATTGCTTTTTGACTCCCCTCCTCCTCATAATCACCACAACCAATGAATTTAATTTACTTAAATTAAAAAACATAAAAAAAATTAACCAAATAAATGATATTACAAAATCCGGTTCACTTATATAAAACTTGTTAAATCTTCAATTCTAAAAATTTAAAACACTTTTAAAGACGAAAAAATTTTTCTCTTTTGACAAGGCAGTCAAGTTGGCCTTCACCTCGGTGTTTGCTCTTTTCCAAAATCAGTCAGTGTGAACTGGTTATGGGTTTGTCGACATAAATTTTCTCTTTTTACGACATCGTTAAATCATCAGCGGACGGCGGGAGAGAAATTGCAACTTTGTATTAAGAGTGAGTCGATCCAAAGTTCTTTTTCCTTTTCCCCTTCAACAAACAGGGTCAAAAATTTCCTTTAATGAAGGTTGCGGTCCGCTTTGGTGACCCTCAACTTAAATCAAAAGTTACACCTGAAAACCATTCTAAAACGGGTCATGACGAAATCATCAATGCAAATCAGATTCTTTAACGTGCAATCATCATTTGTATTCATAGATAAATGCCAAGGTCTTAACCTTTTACTTGTTCCTGATGTGTAACTAAACAACATGTCACTTTCCACGTAATTGACGCACCTTCTTTCGTTTTTTCATTTACTTGCTTTAAGTATCTAGCGCCATCTCTGGATAATTAAACTGCAGTCAAAAAGACCTTATCTATGAATAGACCTCATCCAAATCATTACTTACAAGGGGAGTACCGCAGGCGGCCGCCTTCGATTTCCCTCAAACTTTTTTTATACTTTCAGTGTTGTGCCCTGAACG
>JAQGAS010000938.1:0-29888 GCA_034686365.1 Pachymerium ferrugineum | reverse complement strand
ATGCTTTCAACTCGACTATGCTTTCAACTCGACTATGCTTTCAACTCGACTATGCTTTCAACTCGACTATGCTTTCAACTCGACTATGCTTTCATTTCCAATGTTTTATAGATAAAAAAGTAATAATTAAAAATAAACTCGACATAACAAGTTGTTAATTTCCTGTTTCTTCTAAGCTACCAAATCATTTTCCATTCCCAACAATTCCAAAATAGGCCTTAATTCAAAATGAGTTCAATGTCTTAAGGGGTTAACTCCATGTAATATATTTAATATTACGTTTCATCAGAGAATTTCTTATTAAACTCTGATTTTTTTAACGTTAGCTGTTAGTTGATTTTTTTAACGTTAGCTGTTAGTATAAAACTGCTGATGTTGACATCAAGAGGATTATATAACCAAAACAAGAGGATTATATAACCAAGAGGATTGTTACAGTACTACGTGGACAATATGTCAAACTCTTCTATACTTTAGTGAACGTTTAGATCCCGTCTATAGTAGTTTTGAAGTTGGAAAGTTAATTTATATTTTTTTTCGTTTGAGCATATGTAACAAAACTTAAAATTTTGACAAGTCATTATTACAAAATTTTGACAGTCGTTATTATTTTAGACTAGTTTAATATGCTCTGATTTCAACGTAAGATGTTTGCAATTTATGATTCACTTGTAGATTTAACATGTTAGATTTAATATGCTCGATTTTAAGATAGCCTAGCAACTAGACAGGAATAAAGAATGTAAAGAGGCAGGACAAAGAAAATTTTCTATTCTACATTTATTTCATTAAACATTTTATTTCATTAAAAAAAAAATTCTTTAATTTTGTTTTTTTCTCTTGCTTCTTTCTCTTGCTTCTTCTGTTTCCTTATTCTTGACGTCCTTCTCTCATTTTTTTTTACTTTTGTCTTCTTCCGCCAGTACCAGCTGTTCCGTTTAGTAGTTTTAATTCTTTCTCTTGCTTCTTTCTTGCTTCTTCCTTTTGCTTCTTTCTAAGTTGCTTTTTATATCTTTCGTCTCTAGGTATATACTGTACATGATTTTCACCGGAAAATGACTGGAATAATTTATGGAATAATTTATAGAATATTTTTATAATTATTAAGTCTTTCGAACCCTCACATTTTTTTAGTTAAAATGAAGAAAATGACAGTACCATTTTTACTACTAGTTTTAATATTTTTTTAGTTAAAAAAAAGGAAAAAAAATGAATGTATTTATATTCACGAGCATGTTACATCATAACTATTTCAGGAATATAGTATCATAACTCTCAGGGAAATGCAGACTCACACAGGGAAATGCAGACTCGCAAAAGAAAGTTTTTGCCAGCAGCATAGTATCATTGGTCAAGTTTTGGGCAGTTTTCACCTATTGCAACCAAAGTGTCATCATTTACTAAATTTTCATGTTAGCTGTTTTTAAGTGACAACTGCTAACTATAACCATCCCAAATTGAGTTCAATTCCTATAGGGTTGAGATTTCTTCCGGGTCACTATCTACAAAAAAAAAACCTTCCGGGTCACTATCTACAAAAAAAAACCTTCCGGGTCACTATCTACAAAAAAAAACCTTCCGGGTCACTATTTACAAAAAAAAACCTTCCGGGTCACTATCTATGAAAAAAAACCTTCCGGGTCACTATCTACAAAAAAATCCAGGTTTTTTCACTTTCCTATAACAGAAGCAGATATTGGTGAACTTTGTTTGAATACAGTTTAAACAAATGAACTCAACGTTTCCTTCAGTGCCACTTCCTTCCCAAATTCTATTGATGCATGTCAATTTTGATACTCTGTGTCTGAGACTGCCACACTGATCTAAATTTAAAATCAGTCCACCTGTCGTGTTTTAAAGTAATTTTAATTAGAATATAAAATGTTAAATCTACAAATGTTAAATTTACAAACTCGCCTTAAGAGATATTCATTTGTCATATGACATAAACCATTACATGGTTTGCAGGCAAAAAAAAAAAAATGGAAACTATCCAAAAAGATCCAATCCAACTTCGTCCATTACATGTAACTTACTTTCTTGTAGTTGTCTAATGAGTTCAACTTATACTGACCCCCAACTTATACTGACCCCCTGTTTTTCTAAGCCAGAAATGACATGATGAAAGTCATATTTTTTCCCATTGTGAAACATAACTGGAAAAGTTCCGCCAAAAATGGTTCAAAAGTCACGTTACAAGTGGAAATGGCTAGCCCCTCGAAATTTAATGGCTAGCCCCTCGAAATTTAGCCGTGATGTGATTGTGATCTTTAACGTTCCTTAATTTTCACGACTTCTGAAATGGTCCTCCACAAATGTAACATTTCTTTTACAGTTTCAAATTTTGCCTCTTCACTGGATGTCATGACGAATTATGTGTCTCCAATTTATTTAGCCTGGCTTTGATTTCTACAACATCATCCTTTTTAATGACCTTAAAAGATGTTTGATGGCATCTGATAATAAGCCTCAAGCTTCAAAGGAGATGAGAAATCTGAAGAAATATGAAGGCAAGCGTTCTTTCTACGCCTGCCTTCGTACAGAAACAGTTGGATGGGTAAAAAGGAATCATTGAAAAGTATTGGATGGGTAAAAAGGAATCATTGAAAAGTATGAAAAGTATGGGTAAGGAATTACTGAAAGGTGTGGGTAGGAAGTTGATTGCCGTATATTTTGAATGACTTGGAACTTTTCTCTTGATTTTGACTTAATAAATAAATAAACTAAAAGTAATTTTAAAACGCTTCAAAAAGTGTGAATGAATCAAAGTCTATTTACGAAATGTTCGCAATTATTAGACAGAAGATTAATATGTCCAGCCCCCTGTGTCAGTCTGTAACCTCTCTTAAACTTGGGTTCTCCGCTGTTGAAAAGACGGAATTAGTTAATGAATCTGTTAATATACGTAGATGGCATCCCTCGTCTACCCATGTAAGGCGAGCATGTATTAATTGCAAGTATGTGTTGAAATGATTAATTGTGCAAATACGAATTCAGTTGTGCTGTACGAATGGTGTAAATTTACCAGATAACAATTCCTGAACCACGTGATTTATCATCAGCATAGGACTTATCATTTACTACATCATAACTATTTATATTTTATTGTCTTAAGAGAATAGTTACATTACATTAAATTTGTTCATATTTATAATTATTGACTGAGAAATAATGCATGATACATTATTTGAATACACAATGCATGATACATTATTTGAATACACAATGCATGATACATTATTTGAATACACAATGCATGATACATTATTTGAATACACATTTCTTTGTTCATATTTCTAATTATTGAATGAAAATAATGCATGATATATTATTTGAATACAACATTTCCTAATTGCTGCTGAATTGCTGAACTGTTGAATGGAAAAAAAAACAAGTTATAATTTTTTAGCAGTTGCCAGTGAAGGAAAACAAATTATAATTTTTTAGCACCCAGTGTATAAAACGACTCAGGGTTTTTTCAGCAGTTGCCAGTGAAGGAAAATATAAGTAATTTCTTTTCGATGCCAATGCTGAAGCTTTTTTTAATGCAAAAAAAAAAAGATTCTCTAATTTTAGCAAACTAAAATTCAATTTAATATAGTCAAAAAGGCGAGCTTCATGACAAGAGCTCAATTAAATCGTGGTTCAACTCTTTCCAGTTTATTCTCTCTTTAACCATACCATTTAAGACTTCACAAACAGTATTGGTTACAGTCTTGTCTTTAAATGTATATATATAGCAAATCTTGATGTTATAGCTTTACATGCATGGTGTAAAATGTGACCCTTAAGGCAATCATCCACATAATCCTTAAATGACTCGGTCCACACTTTCTTGAAAAATCATTATACAGATTTTCGAATTCATCCCTAGTTCTAGATTATAAAAGATCAGACCCATCATTTTCCCAATCGCTAAGTAGACCCGTATACCTATTTTGGAAAATGAATTAAAACTTTCATCGCCGTTTTTTGGGCTTCACAGAACCACAGAACCACTTCGTCCTTTGCCGATGATGTCGAACAATTGGAAATCTTCGCGAACGAAAAAATGGAAGAAACATTCACAATCACAGTAGTGTGCTTTGTATTTGATTCATACGATGCAGTATTTTTTTTTGTCCCTTTTGTAAAGTCTCTATTGAATTTGATCCAATAGCTCCTAATTTTGTGATCAGCTCCTAATTTTGTGATCAATTAACTTGAACTACATTTTAACTTTTTTCTTGAGTTGGATGTTCGCAATTATTAGACAGAAGAACATATGGTGGTGCCACTCGTTAATTTTATTCCATAATTACTTTAATAAAAACCATTAAGAAAAAGAAAAAAACCATACATTCGTCGACTATCATAAAAAAAAAATAATTCTCTAAAAAAAAGTTGCTCCTTTTGCATTTATTAGTTTCTCTTTTTTTGATAACGCAGAAGTTGCAATTTGCAGTGATAACACAGAGGTTGCTTTGCTAAACTAAGGGTAACTAAGCTAAACTAAGGGTAACTAGGCTAAGGGTAACTAACTAAACTAAGGGTAACTAAGTGAACATTTGAATGTTGGAAAATATAAATGTATGTTGCTGAAATTACAAGAGCACGGTTTCGAAGTGACTGAAATTTTTATTACTCAAAAAGATCTCTCCGTGTATAATTTTTTAATCTCAAAAAAAAAATTGTATCTCAAAAACAAAATTTGAATCTCATAAAAGAAATTGTATCTCAAAGAAAAAAAATTGTATCCTAAATTGTATCTTAAAAAAAAAATTGTACTGTATCTTATATTATGTCTTTTATAAAAATTATATCTTAATAAATTAAACTTATAAATTTTAATATATTTATATCACAGTGACTACAGTAGAAAAAAAAAAACAAAACAAACAAATTAATTTTATCACAGTGACTACAGTAGAAAAAAAAAACAAAACAAACAAATTAATTTTATCAAACAATCTCAAAGAATCCAAATTTCGGTTAACATCATTTCGGTTAACATTAAGAATTTCCTGAAGATCTTTTTTTTTTTTCGAAGCTAGGAAGAAAAAAAAATTAGTTCTCGTTGTTGCTCTAATTTACATATATAATGTTACAATTTTTGATACTGATTAGGAACAAACCTCGTCATTTTATCGAATATCCCAAAGGATCTAAATTTCGGTCAAGAAGGACAAGAGACGTATCATGAAATTTATCAAGAAGCTCCTGAAGGTCTTCTTTTCTAAACAACTAGAAAAAAAAAATTATAACATTGAAAAAAAAAAAAATTACAACAAAAACTACGATGCTGTCTAGAAACAGACTTCGTATAATCGATATTCTTCATTCGCTACAATATCTGCCAGTTGCAAACATCGAAGATGTTGATCGGTCGAGTGAAGAACAGTATGAATCAATAAACATATTTCAGGTACACATAATTCACGCAAACGCCTCATCTGAAGTAATCGTAGCTCATCAACTGGATCGTCATCTTTCACGACCCTATCTACCATCCAATTTCCATCACCGAACAAGAGAACATTGTAAAGCCGGTCCACTGTAGACTATTAAAAAAAAAAGCATATATATACACGTACGATACGTACGATTATTAAACCTCAATTTCAATTACGGATTTAAATTTATCCTACTTTTATCTGGTGTGTAAGTGCGCTCCACCATCTGCTATTTTCAATTTCGTAATGAGCGTGAAGATGTTCGTAAGCCACCCTCTCTGTAAAAGTAGCATCGGGAGACAAATGAGGAGGCTCAGGCTGTCTGTTATGAAAATGTCTGAACCAATCAGAAAACGTGTCCATGGCTTGCTGTTAATTGTATATATATATATACAGCCCAGTTCACGTTAACTTGCCGTTTTGGAAGAGGTAGGAGGTCAAGTAAACTTGCCGTTTTCATTTTGGTAGACACAACTTTAATGACGGATAACTTAAAAACCATAACTATCTCACGTCTGAAATTTTAGGTGGTTGTAGAGGGCACATATTTCTACCACTGGTACAAATTTCAGATGTAAGGTAATTATGGTTTTTAAATTATCCGTCATTACAGATGTGCCTACCAAAATGAAAACGGCAAGTTTACTTGACCTCCTACCTATGCTAAAACGGCAATTTAACGTGAACTGGGCTGTACATGTACAGTATATATAACATGAGATTTTGCGAATTTTAAACAATTTTTTTAAATAAAAAAAACTTACTAAATAAGCATTGAAACACAAATATTCACGAAATGAATTGTCGACATCAGTTGGTAACTCCGTTGATCCAGTCTGAAAAATTAAATCGTTTAATTAGCTAATAAATTTAGAGATATTACACATCACAAAACATCTCTAACCTGAGATAACCACTGTTTCGTTATTACTTTAATCGTATCTGGTGGAATTTTAATAATAACAGAGTGAACTGCATCAATTTTCTTCGAGGCTGAAAACATTGCAAAAATCAACTCGTTAAGAAATACCACCCGCATCACTTCGTCTCGTGCTCTATATACGTGATGTCTTATTACAGGTATTGTGAAATAGATTATTTAGTGTGTTAAAAAAAAAAAGAAACTAATTTACCTAAGAAAAGTCTCATGATTGAATTTGCTTGTTTGAGAGCTTCCGTGCGGTGAGCTGGGTCAAACAATAGCCAATCCACAGCATCAATTTTATCTAAGTCTTCCTATAAATAATCAAATAATATACTTTCTTTTTTTGGTATCGTATTATATGTGTATTTTAGTATACTGTACTTTAGTTGTGTTTCGTGAAAGGTTTTCGGTAACCGATTCAAAAATATCTCTAAAATCCGTACGAGATTGTTCAGGCATTTGGTTATCGTCTGTTGTACGATTACAGATATTTTCGACGACTAGTTTAGTGATAATGGCTACATCTAGACCTTCATTTTCCGCCAACTTCAGACAGAGCTGACGGTCTTCTCGATCGAAAATTTCTACGATATAATAAGATTTAAAACCCATGCACACAACAACAACAACAAAAAGAAATAAGTGCGTATTACCTTCCAAAAATTTTGCGTACCAATGCACCTGTAATGACTGCGGAAGAGTAGCACTGTAAGAAGCAACCAAACGAATTCGACGAGTTTCTATTAAGGACTAAAAATAAAAAGAAAAAAATAAATAAACGTCAAATTTAGCAAACAAACTACATTTTTTAGACCGCATACTTTAATGTAAGTTTCTAAAACAACGTTTCCATATTCTTCCTTTGATATTCGATAGATGGAACGAAAAAATAAGACCAAATGCACAAAAAATCTGAGAACATGACTCGGTAAGGTTAAGTCATTTTGTATCCAATGGTACAGTTTGGCTAAAAGTCCTGGGTGATGATAATTCGCGATAAATTGTTTTAAAATCAAATGACTTTTTTATATTATATAAACTTTTTTACCATCAACGTTATCCAAAATAATGAACTTTTGTATGACTTGAAAATGTTGTTTAGCTTGAGTTGAAAGATTGGTACTAGAACTTAAATTATGGAAGACTGTGCCTGGCGTCAAACTATAATAATAATAGTTAAAACTAAAATAAATAAAACAAAAAAAAAAAAAATAATTAGTATAAAAAATATAGCTGTTTTACCTTGAATCCCAATAGTGAGAAGGTAGAGACTCAAATGGCTCGAATGAATTAGCTCTAATCTCTAGTTCAACTTTCACATCAACCATGACCCGAAAGTGTGCCCACACATAATCATCCCAATTTGTGCAAAAAGGGAGTAAAGAGTGCAGATTTCCACTTAAAGCACCATACAAAGCTCGTTCAATAGGATGTATTCTTTCCTATTATAAAATTTTTATTATATTACTAACGTTTTAATAGTATATATATATATACTAATAATTTATTTATCTTACATCCTCAGACATCATCCAACACGAGCTCTTCCATAAATTGCGTATCGGATTTCCTTCGGCATTTTGCAACGTGGTTGTTCCATCATTAACAGAATAATTCGGATCGTGATAAAGACGCCAGCCTTCAAAACTTGCTGCTCGCCATGGTTGACCAAATTTTAAACACAATTGCTGAGCGTCATCCAATCGGCCAGCTCGAATAAAACAAAAAAGGTGCTTAAAGAAACGTAATTCATCTTCCTGCCCCCAAAAAAAAACGAACAACTTGTAATAAAATTTTTTTTTTTTTTATAGGTATATATATATAGTGCCAGTATACTTTATCTAAATCATCTATTGGTTTTCCTGTTCGGATTGGTGCATCAGGATCCATTTGATCGATTATACCTTTATTTTCATTCATTTTTAATAGACTTAGCGTGTTCTCCCTAAAAAAAAAAACAGAGAGAAATTATTACTAATGTCTCGTAAAAAAAAAACAAAGAAATAAAAAGTTACCATGTCATAGAATGATCGCTGAAATATTCTATTCTATCGTAATGTTCAGAGTCTAATTTGGTGGACGCAATATTTTCGAGCCAATCGACAACAAGCTATTGTTAAGATTAAGCACAATTATATGTAAATTAAAAATACAAGAGGTTTTATACAAAAAAAAAAATATTTTCATTGCCTGATTTCTTCGAATTATAGGATCACGTTCAAGCAAATGATCGACAATTTTCTTGTCACTTAATCGTTTACCCTAAAATTATTATTATTCACTCGTTAATATTTCGTTATTGATTAAAAAAAATTTTTTTTTTTTTTTTCAAACATGTATTCTTATTATATTACCAAATCGACAACCATAGCGTCTGGATCATCTTTTATTCTTAATATTCGGTCCTTATAAATAGCTTCTAAAAGTTTCCAAGTGTTTCTTTCATTTTGTAAAAGGTGGTTGAGTTGGGCTATTCGGCTTAAAGTAGCACAAAAAAAAAAAGAAAATTTTCTTTTTTAGATTTGCAGTGTAAAATAGTATAAGTGAAAATGTTTCGAAAGTTACCTTTGTGAAGATACAACAGTTTTATTCAATGTGGTTTTCAAGAGTGTAATTTGATTATCTACCAACTGAATGTATTTTTCTATTAAGGTAAACATTTCGCTCTCTAAAGGGTAGGTTGTGTACGCCTGCAGAAAATCTTCGAATAAACTTTCAGCTGCTAAAATATATAATGAAAAAAAAAAGGAGAAAAAAAAAATAAATTTTTTCAAAGTATCATCATAAATCCCGTGTAATTATTTTACATTTTAGGTCGGGGTCTGTTTCAGACAAAATTAAAGATACATTTTGCTGCATTTCTAACACGGGTTTTGCAGTTTCATTCAAAAATGTTTGCTATAAAAATAAAGTAAAAAAAAAAAAATGTTTTATTTCATATATACAATGTAAGAACTTATAACGACTTATACTTTCCTTACGCGTTGCTGGAGTATGAAAGTTTAAATCCATGTTAAATAGTTTAGTGGTAGACAGACATCCAATAACACCGAAGAGCTACTGTCATTTAAAAAAGGCACGTAAAAGATTATTCTCTTTTGTAAATTACAACACAATTTAAAATACTCACCTATATATACAACCGCGCAGTGTTGCCAACTTTTCTCGACTGAGTCACGTGTTAATATTTTTTTTTTTCCAGTTCAGTTGTGTTATGGCCTTTTACCACATTAGATTGGACCAGAAGATGACGTCATTTAACATTCTTTAATGCATGGTATTGTACACATTTGATGACGCACTCGCAACAATTCCTCTAAACTGTAGAACTTTGATATGAAAATAGTTAATATTTTAAAAAGCACATAAATTTTTAGAAAATTTTAAAATTATAATATTATACCGTCACATTTTATTCCTTTTTTTTTTCATGAGAATACATATTGTATACAAAGTCTTAAAATGTTAAAGCTAATAACTACGCATGAATAAACTAAGAGTGGAATCATTATGGATGTCGTAATTTTTTTTAAAGTGAGTTTAACTTCTAATTCCTTTTTTTTTATCATTGAACGCGAGACACTGTTTATCGGAAGGAAGGTTTTTCTTGACCTGGATTTTTTTTTTATTGTTTTAACTGTTTCGTCAGATTCGACTGCAAGTGTGATAATTTCTTCAGTATATTCGCTTTTTTTTTTTTACAAAAATTTTATGCTTTCTTTATACAACCTATTTCTAAAAAAAAAATGATAAAATAAAAATTACGTTTTCCATTTCATCTTATTAAATTTCACGTGTATACCTCAAAATTAAATAAATTGTAGATCCTTTCTGAATGTTATAGTGATTCAAAGTATAAACCTCCTCCAATAATTTATCACGAAAAAAAAGAAGTTGGTTCATAGTAGAATTATAGCCTAAAGTCTCTTGAATTTTTGATTTCAAATTCTCAACTGTACAGTTTGGTTCGACCTCGAGTACAATTGTATTACTAGTCAATGGATTGTGTACGAAAATTTGCATACTTTCATCGCTTAACGTAGTAAGTAAGAAAAAAAAATATAAAAAAAAAAAAATCATATTTTTATTAATTAACCACAAGGATTCATGTATTGAATATACTATACCTCGACATTTGTTCAGATTCTTTCTGGTGGTCGTAGCCAGGATTGAATTCCGAATTGTAGATAGGATCATATTGAAGGGACGGCAGAGGTTTATGTATGAGATGAGGTAACTGTCTGTTTATCAAGTAAGGAAAGGGGTTGTACTGATGGTATGCTAGAATATGAAAAAAAAATTATTAAAAAAAAAAAACAAAAAAAATTATAGTGTGTTGATTAATGAAATTGATATAAAATTTTC
The DNA here is from genome assembly GCA_034686365.1 of Pachymerium ferrugineum. Classification (NCBI taxonomy): domain Eukaryota; kingdom Metazoa; phylum Arthropoda; class Chilopoda; order Geophilomorpha; family Geophilidae; genus Pachymerium; species Pachymerium ferrugineum. The sequence continues at coordinate 19,166 of JAQGAS010000938.1, read as the reverse complement.
TTTTTTTATATTTTTTTTTTTACCTTCCTGTTTTACGCAAAAACCGCTATCCTTGGTGTAATTCGAAGCGCAGACACAACGCTGATCCTTACACACCAATCCCTTATTTAAACAGTCCCAGGAGAAGTTACATGCGCTACCGTGTGGTATGGCAATAAACCTATCTGTGTGATTTTCTAACATTTTAAAAAAAAATAAATAAATAAACAAAACAATATCTCAAATAAAATAGAGAGGTGGTGATTGATGTATTTGGATTATATGATTTTTTTTTTTAGATTGAAGTAATAAGTTATACAGACTTATCATTTAATAATATAATACCAAATATAGTAACAATTTCACCACCTATCTATATTAAACTTACTTACCATACTTGACGCACATATGTCTATCTTTTAAATATTGATCAGAACATACGCAACGATTAAATCTGTTGCAGACTAAACCCTCGTGATAACAGCCCAGTTCCTTTTGACATTTTCGTCCTTGTCTCGCTGATTTTATTACTATTTTTGTTACTAGAGCTTGTAAAGGATCCCATTTTTCAATTCGGATTACTTGTAAAAAAAAAAAAAAAAAAATTGCATGTACGTTTTAGGATAAAATAAATTGTTACCATAGTTTAACTGAGAGTTTCTTTATCTATTGGTTTTTTTTTTAATTTTTAGGATTTTTTTACTCAGAGTAGCAGATAAAATATAAAATCTGTAAATGATATTTACAACTACATTAGCTCCTTGAATTCGTAACGCAGAAGACGGTGTGTGTGTGTGTGTGTGTGTGTGTGTGGCACAGGCGATGTGTGTGTGTGTGGCACAGGCGATGTGTGTGTGTGTGTGTGTGTGTGTGGCACAGGCGGTGTGTGTGCGTGTGTGTGGCACAGGCGGTGTGTGTGCGTGTGTGTGGCACAGGCGGTGTGTGTGTGTGTGTGGCACAGGCGGTGTGTGTGTGTGTGTGGCACAGGCGGTGTGTGTGTGTGTGTGTGTGTGTGTGTGACACAGGCGGTGTGCGAAATGTCACTCATTTTACAAAAAAAAAAGAAAAGACCAAGTTAAACTACATGGAGAGTAAAAAAAAATATATTAATAATAATTACCTTCTTTGTCGGTTAGCCGTGAGATATTTGCATTTCCCTGATCAACTCGACCTGCCAAAACTGCCAAAACGATTACAAAAATTACACTAAACAGCATATTGATTCACGATTTAGACTGATATTTTATTACTATTTTTTTGACCCACTTATATAGTTAAGATGTAATTAAGAGTTTGAACTTTTGATTCTAAACATTCAATTCTCGTGAAACAAAGTTCAATGAGTTATTGAATATGACTAATAGCTTGTGAAATCTTACACATCATCATTGCGAGCTATAGAAAAAAAAAATAAATTTTCTATTTTTCACTTTGCAAAAAAAAAATAAGCGTTTGAAACCTTCAGAACAAATGTATATATGCTTTAGACTCGCTCATTCAAAACAAATTTATGCTTTAGACTCGCTCATTTAGAACAAATTTATGCTTTAGACTCGCTCATTTGTTTTTTTTTTTAAATGAAACTCCACACTTGTTCTAAAACCAATCCTGTATTAGTAGATCATGTTAATGACAGTTTATCATAAAATTTTTTTTTTTGTAGAAAGACTAAAAGGTACGGTATATACTTTTTTTTTCAACACTCAAAACTACACATTATAGCTCGTAATTAGAATGTTGCACGTAATTTTTTATTAGAAAACAAGATAATGTCATGCATTGCAGGAAAGCAAACGTGAAATCAGGAATTCAATCTTAAGTAACACGTGACAAAATGTTGAGAGAGAACTCGAACTTTTTAACTAGATAATTTCACCCGTGCAATTACTGAGAAAATGAAGTTCAATGAATCGAAAGCTCGTCACGCATTATAAGAAAGCAAACGTGAAAACAGAAATTCGATCTGTAGTAACACGTGACAAAATATTAAGAGAGGATTTGAACTTTTTAGCTAGATAATTTCACCACCGTGCAATTACTGAGAAATAATTACTGAGAAATAAAGTTCAATGAATCGATAGTTTGAACCTTTGGTGACGATTTTAGATTGTAATTATTGCGAAATTAAAATAAAATTCGAGTAATTATGTTTTGAAAAAAAAAAGCAGATAACAAATTATAGAAAATAAAAAATATTTTTAAGCACAAAACATGTTGCACAAAATTATTGCATTCTATCAGAAAAAAAAACTGATCAAAAAAGGTATTCCTTTCTTAAAAAAAAAAAAAAAATTAAAACTTTTTTTCAAAATAAATTTAATCCTATTTCATTTTTTTTTTATAAAATCTAATGATTTGAACTGATTCAAACAGACATGTGGTTCAAATGAGGATATGTTTTGCGAATAAAACTATACTAAAAATACAAAATTATATTAAACATTTCATTCGTTTTTTTTTTTCATTTTTTTTTTACGACCCTTGATTAAAAGTTCAACGAGTAGTGTATTAGAATTTCGAGAACATGTGTCAAACGTTGTTTTGCAAGAAATATTAGGTCACGTAATGTTTTACATTGATTAATAATGACAAATTTTAGTTTAAAATAAGGTAATAAAGCAAAATTTGCTTTCCTCATTCGCGTCTTCATCATTTATCAATATCAAACGGACATATGATGATAGAAAACTTTATTCTTAGTTTAGAAAACATGACGATGCAGGCTTCTTCATTGCAAGAAACAACGCAGTGTAATAACATAAACGACATTTTGACGTCAACTGAGTGCCAGACACAGGTAAGCTTTGTTATGCTTTGCCGCTAAGGTCTAATGTAACCTCTTTCCTGAAACTTTACATGAAAACAAAAAAAAAACGTACCGAACTTTTAACTGTAAGCTATACGCGATCGTAAAACAGAAAGGTCTAAAAGTGTAAAAAAAAAAAATGTGTTTTAAAAATATATACCAGTAGTCAACGTTATTTTTGTAAAAATCTTGTTTTTTTTTTTGCGTTTAAATAATTAAAAAAAAAAAGGGGGGGGGGGATCCTTAAGAAACGATACCGATTATGTGGAGCATGATTTTCTTTATATGACAAATACTTAGTTATGTTTTAGTGCATTTTCACTTATGTTTATAGTAGTACATTTCTTATTGACTGGTATTGTTGTTTTTTTCTTTTTCTTTTTTTTTCTTTTTAAGAAATCTCACTTGCGTAATAATGAACATAATTGTTGAATGCTGTTAAAAATTTTTTTTTTCTCGTATAAATTAATAAATAAACTGAATTTTGTAAAAAAAAAAAAAAAAAAGTTGTATTTTGCTTTTTATATCTATTATATAATCGACAAATACTAAACTATAAGGCTACTACAAATTTTGAGTATATGTAATAAAGTATATAAATTTTAGTATTACAACCGCAGTAACTGAAACTAAAAGTCAATGATGATGTCATATACAATCAAGGTTTAAAATTTGCTGACTGATTCCTCATTTCCTCCCACTCCTTTTTTTTTTTTTTTTACTTCTTCATGGAACAGCTGGCGCCATCCACTATCAGAATGCATAAAATGTTTTACATCCCTATACCAATTTTTTATTTTTTTTTTTTATATTCCAACGTTTTGATAATGCATATCATTTTTATACTTGTATTTATTTATTATTTCATTTTGTTAAAAGCCACCCAAACTGAGATTACGAATCAACAATATCACATGATTGAGGTAAAATTTGACGACTCGAAATCCTCATTTTACTACTCTTTTATGATTTTCCATGGAACAGCTGGCGCCATCCACTATTAAAATGTATAAGCTTTTTACATCAATATCAAAATGCTTTTTTTTTTGTCTAAAAAATTATGTGAAGAATGTATAATGTATATAACTGATTCCTCTGCAGATGGCCCCACCAAAATCCAATATGTAGGAATAATAATGCAACTGATTCATTAGTAGATGGCGCCATCAAAATCCAAAATGTCAGCTTCATAATTAAAGGATTAATTCATGTGTATACTGTAACTGGTTCATCAGCAGATGGCGCCATCTCAAAATCCAGTATGTCAGCTTCCTTGCAGAAGTTCCGACATATCTTTTCATTAATTATTATTACTACAAGCTAGAAGTATCTATAAGTTTATTTTATATATTTCTACTACAACTTAAAAAAAAAAAATGCCTCGAAGAAGACAGGTAGACACACTAAAGCAGCTATGTGTTCATGTAATCTTCAAAAACATAACAAAATACACAACCAGTGAATTACACTGTATCCGTATGTGTATTTATCTCTTTTACAATTAATAAGCTCATTCATTATGAACTTTATTCTTATTTTAGCGACTAATATTTTGGAAAATATGATTCGATTTCCGAAGGATGACGATGAAAAGCACCTGTTCACCGAGAAATCACTGTGTATATCAGATGAAGAGAAAATCCGTCTAATCAGACAAAAAATTACACGCTTATACCTTAATTTTAATTCTTATTCCATTTCCCAATGGACACTAGTTAAACACTTGAGTCTGTTGAATGCAATATCAAAAACGAGTAATGTATGTATGAAAAAATAATGATCATCAGAATTTAAAATTTTTTATTCATTTTTTTTTTATTTCTACAGAGTTTGACACACTTCTCTTGTAACGCAACAAGAGCTTGGACGAACCGAGATTTTCTCAATTTTACCGTCAGTATTCCAAATATAGTCGTCTTAAAAATAAGCGGTAAAAACTCATTAAACGACGATATTTTGGAGTCTATAGGAGATAATTGTCCAAAACTCGAAAGTCTAACTTTGAAGTCGAGTAAAATAACGGATGAAGGTATCCGCCGTTTCTGCCAATCAAAATCAAGAGGTTCCAAACTGAAGCATTTAAAACTTGACTGCTCCATTGATGGCTGTAGAGTCATCAATGTGACCACTGAAGGTTGCTTAATTGCATTACAGAATTTGAAGCAATTAAAGGTGTTTGATTATTACGAAAAAGTGGACGAAGCGTTTGAAAAATTATTCCAATATTTGAATTTGAATGAGGATCAACATCCAACATTTCAATTATGTGAATTCCCGAGAATAAACATGATAAAGCATACAGAAAATGGTGTTTTAAGTTTCATAACGAAATGTTGTCCAAATTTATCCAGTTTGCATTTATGGACATATGGAAATTTTGAGAATGCTATTGCCGAGTTTAGAAAATGTAATATAAAATTAAACATGGGCGTTAATGATGTATTCTCTTTAGCACATTTGATTGAAGTGGGACCCAATTTAACGAGCCTCTATTTAAACAACACTAATGTTGAATTAGATTTACTCGGATTTGCTTGCCCTAATTTGGAAAAAATATCATTCGATAGAACTGCATATCTTCCTCTTAACAATTTAGGAAAAATGCGTAACCAAATGCCGTTTAGTAAACTGCGATCGCTTAACCTACATGGTTTTGTAGACATTACAATTCCTATCTCTCTTACAATTCCTATCTCTCATTTGAAGTTTTTGTTTAAACATTGTTTTGAGCTGGAAAAATTACAGTTAGATTGTTGCAATGAGATTAATGATGATGTAATGATTAGTGTGTTACATGAAATTAATCCGCTAAGACGCTTGACTAGATTTCTTATTTATTGTCCTGGAGTGAGCAAAGTTTCCATAATGGAAGTGTTGACAATGGAAAACAATTTACAACATCTTACAATTGCAAATTCTATCTCGGCTGATGATAGAAATATTATAAAATCTTACATAAAAGAAAATAATTATTGGGTTGTTTATCGAGAACTGTGAAAAGAAAAATTGAAATAATTTTGATTTAGTTGTAGTATTTAGTTGTGGGGTGTGGGCTGATGAGTTTTATTGTTGTTGTTTTTTTTTTTTTAAAATGTAATGAATTTCAATATGTTGGTGTGGCTATTGTTTGTGGCTGAATGTTTTCTATTTGTTCGTTTTTTTTTTGTTTTGCTTTTGCTTTTGTTTTTTTTTTATACTTGTATTTTTTTTTTATTGGGATTTAGTTGAATATTGCTTGCAGTTTTTGATGAGTTTTATTATAGTTTATATTTTACGTGTGATTGGGTGATGTTGCATGTTAAATTAAAATGGAAACAAGTGTGGTTATTTTGTGATTAGTTTTGCGATTAGTTTTCTGTTTTAACTGTTTTAATATTTGTTTGTTTTAATATTAATCGTATTGGAACAAATTTTTTTACAGTGTATATTTTTCAATTATTATAAACATAGATAAGACCATGTAGAGATTTTAAAAAATCTCTATTTTCAAAACAAAATTTTTTGATATAAAGATATAAATGTGAGTTAAAAAAAAAATCTTCTTTATTTTTTTCAAAACAAAAATCCTTAAAAAGAAAAAGTTTGATTTTATTTACACGTTTTTCAAAATTTCGTTAATTCAAAAAAAAAAAAAAGCTTTTTTTTTTTTAAAAAAATAATAGTAATCTTATTTAAAACATGATGACGACACAGGCTTCTTTAGAAACAATGTAGTTTAACACTATAAAATGAAATTTTGGCACCTACAGAGTCTGGCAGGAAATGGGAATGTTTTTGTCAACATGATGACGACACGGGCTTCTTTAGAAACAATGTAGTTTAACACTATAAAATGAAATTTTGACACCTACAGAGTCTGGCAGGAAATGGGTATGTTTTTGTCATACATTCTGAGCAAAGGTCGAATCTACCTAGAACCTGAAACTTTGCCACACACAAAAAAAAAATGTACAGCTCCGTTTCACGTAAATTTTTTAATAATCAGAATTTGAAATCCAAAATGAGAACAGATGACATAATAAAGTAATTTTAATATAGTCGCAGTAACTTAAAACCAAGAGTTAACGATGTCAAACGATCAAGATAAAAATTTGTTGACTGATTCCTTCATTTCCTCCTCATCCTCTTTTTTTTTTTTTTTTTTTTTTTACTCTACCACGGAACAGCAGGCGCCATCTACTATCAGAATGTATGAGCTTTTCTTATGACATATTTTTTTTTGCGACACTTGCTGTGAAGTCACACATCAAATTGCTGTAAATAGAGCTTATAGGACATGAAGAATTGGCACCATACCGTAAAATTTTTTTTTTGTATGAATAAATCATTAGTTAATATTGAAAGACAATAAAATGCTTTTGTTTTCTTTTTATGAACCAATGTTACGTTATATCTCTCTAAAGTTATCATTTTTTTTTTTCATTATATGGATGAAAGTAATTTTGCAGCTTTTCTATAACGTGTACCCCCTTTATCACAATTTCCGTCTAAAAATGAGACCTTCGAACGCCACATGTGTAACCCAATTCGTGGTTTAGTGCATTAATAAAAAAAAAGACCAAAGTTTACTTTCCCCCATTCATATGCTGTTAATGTAAGAACCGCAAACATGCATATAAAATCAATCCTTTTAGAAGGTTTTAAATCCTACGAAAATCGAACAGAAATAACAGGATTTGATCCTTTGTTTAATGCTATTACTGGATTAAACGGTAGCGGTAAATCAAACATTCTAGACGGAATTTGTTTTGTGCTTGGAATTAATAATTTAAGTCACGTAAGTATAAAAAAAAAAAGTTTAGGGTATGTATAAAATGCAATTAAAAAAAAAAACAAATTTGTATACTTTTAACATCCAGATTAGAGCAAGAGATTTACAAGACCTTGTGTTTAAAAATGGTCAGGCAGGCATTACAACAGCAAAAGTCTCTATCACCTTTAACAACATAAACAAGCAACTTAGTCCTGTAGGATATGAGCTACACGACGAAATTACAATCTCTAGACAAGTAAGACTTTACATTTTTTTTTTTTACATTTTTTTTTCTTTATCCATACCTTATAGGGTATAATTCAACGTTTTGACTGTTTTTTTTGTTTTGCTTTGTTTTCTTTTTTTTTTCTTTTTTTTTTAGATTAACGCTAACGGAAAAGAAAAATATTTAATAAATGAATCGCATACTCAAAAATCGCACATTCACACTTTGTTTCATTCAGTTCAATTGAACATTAACAATCCGCATTTTTTAATTATGCAAGGGCGAATTACGAAAGTATTAAACATGAAACCTCCAGAAATTTTGTCTTTGCTCGAAGAAGCATCTGGTACTAAAATGTACGAAATAAAAAAATTAAAAGTATTGACAGAAATAACAAAAAAGGATGCGAGATTAAAGGAAATTGATAACGTAAGATTTTTAAATTTATTTAAGATTTTTAAATTTATTTTTGTATTTTTTTTTAAAATTATGTTAGCCTTTTATATATCTTAATGTTAGCCTTTTATATATCTTAATACTAATAGACAATTTTTTTTCTTATATAGATAATAAATGATGATGTTAAACCAATGATTGTTAAACTTAGAGAAGAAAAGGACATTTATTTAAAATATCAGAAAATACAAAGAGAAATTGAACAATCCACAAAATTACGGATCGCTTATCATTTTTTTGGAATAAAAGTAAAAATTTTTTGTTTATTTTTGGTTTTTTATTTCGTTATAAATCGATAAACGATGAAAAAATTTTGTTTTAATAAAATTTTTATTTATTTCTCTATAGAATGAAAAAAAAACAGCTGAAGGAGAAGTCGAATTAAAAAATATTGGACTCGCTGTAATTCAAAATGAGTTACAAAAACTCCAATTAAATTTAAAAGATTTAAATGAGAAAATCAAAAAAATTGAAATAAATAAAGTGAGTAGTATTGAATTTATAGTCAACAATTTTTTTTTTTATAGACTTATTATTCAATTATTATATATCAAAACATTCCCATTTTATAGGAAGGTGAAAGAAACAAGCTAACCCTGCTTGAAACGGATTTAAAAGGAAAGCAAATTGCCGAAGCAAAAGTGACGAGTAGTTTAAAGAACATTGAAGTACGTTTAAAGGTGGAAGAAAAGAAACAACAAAATTTACGAGAAAATCTGACAGAAGATTCTCTCACTGTACAAAACAAACGAGAAGAATTGGAAAAAATGGAAAATGAAATGCAAGATTCTAGAAAAACGAATCAAGAAAATATTGCTCGTCTAGCTGCTGCTAAGAAAAGATTACAATCCATCAATATTGGTTTAAGCAGCAACACTGACGGTGAAGAAGACGCAACTTTGGCAAATCAATTAATTAGTACGTATAAATAAATTAAAGCAAAAAAAAAAAAAAAAATCCGTTAAATTGTTGTTTTATATCGTGACATAATAATTTCAACTTCAATTTCAATTTTTTTTTGTTCCTAGTGACTAAAAGTCAATTAGTCATGCTTGACACAAGTAGCAAGCAAGCAACGATGAGATTGACACACGCTAAATCAGAGCTGGAAAAAAAACGGAATGAAATAAAACAATCGAGTTGTGATTCGTCGGTAAAAGACCGCAGAGAGATTTTGAATGTCTTACGAGAAAAGATGACTGAAATTCAAAAGGAAATGAATAAATTGGACTACCGAGAACAAAAAGAAAAAGAAAAAGAAATAGAAATTAGAAGATGCCAACTCGTACGGGAATACAACAGTTTGCAATCAAAAAAAGAAAGCATTAAAGGGTATATATAAAACTTTTTTTTTTTTTTTGATTAGAGCGAATCGTGTTGATATTTATATTTTATACTTTAATATATTTTTTTTAAAACATCCTTTTTTTTTTTTAATCAAAAGATCCAATATGCAATTGAATTTCGATTATTCCGACCCAGAACCTAATTTCGACAAGCAGAAGGTGAAAGGTTTGCTTTGTACCTTGTTTCGAGTAAATGATGTCCACGCATCAGCCAAGGCACTCGAAGTTGTTGCTGGAAGAAAAGTAAAACTTTTATTTTTTTTTTCTTTCTTGTATTTTTATAAAAAACTGTTTCTCTAATTTCATTTTTTTTTTTTTTAGTTGTTTCATATTGTCGTAGATAGTGACGAAACGGGAAAAAAATTGTTAGAGTATGGCAATTTAAAAAAAAAGGTCTCAATAATTCCTTTGAACAAAATAGTTTCCCAAAGTCGTATCTCAAAAAACATTTTAGAAAAAGCTGAAAGAATTGCAGGAAAATTTAACGTTGTTACAGCTCTTTCTCTAATATCTTATGATCCAAGTGTAAAATCTGCTATGGAGTTTGTATTTGGTTCGACTTTTGTTTGCCTTAACATGGATGTTGCTAAGGAAGTTGCATTTCATCCTGAAATTCAAACGAGAACAGTAACACTTGATGGAGAAGTGTATGACCCTGAAGGAACACTTTTTGGAGGTTCGAAATTGTTAAATGATATTAATTTGTAGAAAAAAAAAAATACAAAAAAAAAATGATGATAAATTTTGATTTTAATTTTTTTTTTTAACTAGGTAGTAAGAGCAAACAATCTTCCTCAATATTGGTTCGTGTCGAGGAGTTAAGATGCTTGAAGATTGAATCAGAAGAAAAACAAAAAGAGTTGATTGAAATAGTAAAACAATTGCAGGAAATGAAATGCAAAGCAGAGAGGTAGTTTTTTTTTTATTTATTTATTTTGGGTTGAGGCTTTGATTTAGAGACAAAAAAAAAATTGCATGTCAGGTTGTATGGTTAGAGAAAGGAGACATTGATATCTCATAAATTTGATTCCCAACCTCATTACTGTTATTACGTAATTTCTTTTTACAAAAAAAAAAATAAATACATACGAGGAATGATTTTTTTTTGATCTTTTTTTTTATAGTTATCATGATTTTAAGCGTAAGTTTGACAAAAAGAAAAATAAAGCAGAAATTTTACAGCAAACGTTACATCAAAATCAACATTATAGAATTGAAGAAGAAATTAAATCTCTCGAACGTGAAATTGGTAAAAACATTTGAATATTCTACTCCTCTGCTGTGTGATTGTTGTGTGATTACGTATTATAGGATTTAAAGAAATTTTAATTTATAATTTTTTTTTTTAACATATATCTTTTCACAGGTAATCAGGAAGCAGTTAGGGTTAATTGTCTTGATTTGCAGCAAACATTAGCTAACAGAGCGAAAGAATTAGAAGACAAAATAAAAAATTTGTCTGCCACACGTGAGAGTGAAATTCAAACTGCTGAAGATGAAGTCAACAAGTGTAAAAAAAATATGGAATCAGTTGGAAGTATCTTGACAGAGAAAGAAAAGGTATTACTAAATTTAAAAATTCGTAGTAAACAAAAAAAAAAAAATATAGAGTTAATACAGTGTTTTGTAAAATTATTATTTAATTTCAATTTTATATAATAGGAAGTTGATGTTTTAAAGTTGGAGATTAAGGATATAAAAAATGAAATTGAGCATTTAAAGCAACAACTATCACAAGTGGACGGTAATATTGAAACGTTTAAAAAAGAATGCCAACAAGCTCGTGAAAATTTAAACTCGATAAAGGTTAGCTTTTAAGAAAAAAAGATGTAACATTTTTTTTTTGTAATTTTATTTTATTTTTTTTTTTTGCTCATTTTTAGGATGATGTACGGAAGATTGAAAAAGAAAATAAATCAATGAAAAAGGAAATTCAGGCAGTTTATGAAAATCAAGAAAAAATATTAGATGACATCTCTTGGAAAAAGATACAAATTGAAAATTGTTTGCAGGATGTTAAGAAACAAAACACCTTTATTCAAAAATGCAGTGACGAGGTAAATATAATTTAAAAATATGCAACAAAAATTTAAACGACAAAATTTACACGACAAAACTTACACGACAAAATTTACACAAAAAAATTTACACGAATTATTTTTTTTTTTTTTTTTTTACAGATGATATTCTTGTCAAATAAGCATTTGTGGATTAGAGAAGATGAAATATATTTTGGACAACCGGATACTGCTTATGATTTTACTGCAATTAAAACTATTAAAACTAGTCAACAATTAGCAGAGCTAGAGGAAAAGAAAAATATGCTCGGCAGAAATTTAAATCCAATAGCAATGAGTATGCTCAGTGTAGCTGAAGAAAAAGTATATAATTCATTGTGAAAACCATCGAGCCTTTTTTTCTTTTTTTTTTATTAGTAATTGTAACTTTATTCTTATTATTTTTTTTTTTTTTTTTTTTAGTATCGAGAGTTTCTGAAAAAGAAACAAATTGTGGAAGCTGATAAAAATAAGATTTATGCTGCAATTAAAAATATTAATGAAAAAAGATACAAAGCTCTTGTTAAGGCGTGGGAACAAGTGAACGTGGTAAGTGATTACTGCTACTATATTCTCTCATCAAAAGTTTAAATTTGTTTTGTGAGATTTTTTGTTTGTTTTGTGAGATTTTTGTTAAAAATGTTTTTTTTTTTATTTTTTTTTTTACATCGCGTTTTTATGTGGAATTTTTTTTTTTAAAAAGAATTTTGGATCAATTTTTTCGACATTGTTACCAGGAGCTCGAGCCAAATTAGAAATACCACTAAATGGAAAGTCAATTTTAGATGGTTTGGAAGTGAAAATTACATTTGGAGGTGGTTGGAAAGAAACGTTAAGTGAATTGAGTGGAGGACAAAGGTTTGATTTCACAAAACGCTTTTAAATTTTTAGTTTTCGAGTTTTTGTTTTAAATTTTGTAATTATTTCAGATCATTGGCGACTTTGTCGCTTATTTTATCAATGCTATTATTTAAACCAGCTCCAATTTATATCTTGGACGAGGTGGATGCAGCGTTAGACCTCAGTCATACACAAAACGTAGGGGAGATGCTGAGTAAGCATTTCAAACATTCTCAGGTAGTTTAACTTCTATTTTTTTTTTATTATTATCTTATGCAAATTGTCTTTGTGTTGTTTATTTTCAGTTTATTATTGTCTCTCACAAAGATGGTATGATTAAAAAGGCTAACGTCTTATTTAAGACAAGTTTTGTTGATGGACAGTCAACTGTTACCCGATCAAACCCAAAACAATAAATATATTTCAATACACTTTTTTTTTTAAATTTCTGTGGTAATTGGTTCAATTGTTGAACTAGTTACATCGCAATATGTTTCGTGCCGCTTGGCAAGGTTTATACAGGTGTACTTACTTTCAACCGTTTTATAATTTAGTAATACGTGTCGCAATACAAAATTCGACTATTTATTCCGGTTGCGACGACATCTACCCTACTTCCGTTATACGTTATTTTTGTAAAAGGATGGAACGAGTCAACTAGGATCTTAATATTGTTCTATTATAGGACTTATACTGCAGAGGCTCGCTCGATTCAGCTTTTGTGTTGTAATTATAATCTCTCATTAAAAAAAAAAATAATACCATCCCAGTAGCTCCAATTGCAATGCATCCTTCACGAGGCTGGCATCCTATATGACGAATTGAAGGGTCAAACTGACCACCAATAAACTTGTCTTTTTACAGTGGACTATCTTTATTTTTTGTTGTTTCTCAAAACATACTGAAAATCATAAAAAAAAATAATAATAATAAATGGAAACACAAAATATAAGCTCGGTTACACAATATATATACCTTTTTTTTTCCATCATGAAACCACACGGTATGCAGAATATGTTCTCCGCAGGGAAAAGTGTGATTTTGAAATGCAAATCTAAAGATTTAAAAAAAAAAATTTTTTCATAATCCATATTTGAATTCCACCGGTAATATCTGCCACGAGTAATTTCCTAGTCCCGCAGGTATTCCAAACAGGTGATTTCTACGTCGTTGTGGCTTAGTACACTGTGTATGCACACAACAATAAGAAATGTGTATTACCAAAAAAAAAAAAAAACAAAACAACAAACACTACTATCTATATACACATCAAACATGGCATCCTAAAATAACAAATGACAGAAAGTTTTTTTTTTTTTTTATATATTGTTTAAACTGTTTTATAAAAGCATTCATTTTTTTTTTTATGGTGGCTAATCTTATACTGTTTTATTTATAAAATTGATTGATTGATAAGGGATATGATTTCTCAAAACTTAAAAAAAAAAAAAAAAAATCTTCAGTTTGTGCGGTATTACTTTATTCAAGATGGCTGATATCGTTGGGAGATGCCATGTTTGATGTGTATCCGCCACAAGGTGGTGCGCGTGTGTCACCCATGTCATAAATGAGGTTTCGTACTATGCCAAGACCTTCTATATTCAAAAATTGGTACTAGCATACTCTCGGTAATAAGGGATGTTACGGCTGGTCACTCTTAACGCCCCACAGTTAAGCCGAAATGAATGATGTAATGTAGAGAGATCTTACTGTATAAAAAATGTGAACTTTTTTGGAAATTAAAAAAAAAAAAGGAATTAAAAAAAAAAACATGTTACAACTTGTAGAGAAATGGGACCGAGGACCATGAGGCTTATTAGGGACAAACTTGGTCCACTGTATAGATTGCATAATCGAAGAAAAACATAATCAGTCCTAATATCATATATTATTTTAAATCCATATTTTGATTATTACATGATTTAATTGATGAGTAATAACATGTTGAGGGAATGCTATACGTTATCGATCCTTTTGGATATTTAATCACTCGAGGTCAATGTGATATGAGTGTGTCATGATGTCAGGAGTATATAGTCAGAAAATTAGCCCGCATTTGATTTTTTAAAAAAAAAAAATGTAAACATGACCTTTCACAGTTTATCTGTATGATGAAGTGGAAATAAAAGTGAAAAGATTAACTATATCTCTTTATTTATTTAATAGATTGCAAAAAAAAAAAATGATCATCACTAATTTCATATTTTTTTGTTAACTCAATTCAGACACTTTCATCTTTTGTTTAGTGATAGCATTTTTTTTTTAAAATGAAAAAAAAAACGAAATAAAGTCAAGGTTGAAAGAGTAGGTGTATTTTAGTGTATTTTTTTTTTTTAAGAGATGTATTTTTTTGTACAAAATTTCAGGTTTGTTTTTTTGTGGTGGAATTTGTGGTTGCAAAATTAATCACTTTTTGCGTGTGATGAATAAAGTTTTATAAAGTAAAATTTCAACGTTTTTCTGTGTGTAAAAATAAAGTTTTATAAAATAAAATTTCAACGTTTCTGTGTGTATATAAAATAAAATTTCATCATTTCGTTGTGTGTATATAAAATAAAATTTCATCATTTCTGTGTGTATATAAAATAAAATTTCATCATTTCTGTGTGTGTATAAAATAAAATTTCAACGTTTCTGTGTGTGTATAAAATAAAATTTCATCATTTCTGTGTGTGTATAAAATAAAATTCCATCATTTCTGTGTGTGTATGAAATAAAATTCCATCATTTCTGTGTGTGTATAAAATAAAATTTCATCATTTATGTGTTTGTATAAAATAAAATTTCATAAGTAAAATTTCATAAAGTAAAATTTCATCATTTTCTGTGTGTAAAAAAAAAAAAAATAAAATTTCATCATTTTTCTTGGAAAAAAAAAAGAGTTTCATCATTTTTTGTGTGTGTGTGTATGAAATGTAAGGTTTATGAACTCGTATAAAAAAATGCATAAATTTAGATTTTCAAGATAAAAAAAAAAGCTGTCAAATTACCTCATATACTTTACATTTTAGGCAAGTTACTGAACTTAATTTCTTAGAAATAGTTTGTGTAAGATCGTTATCAATAGATTTAAATGAGTAATAAGTTCAAATTCGAATAATTCTGTACCTATTTAAGCTAGCTGATTTTTGGTTAAATCTTATAACGAATCAAAAATCTACAATACACTAAAAAAAAAAAAACAAGATGAATTTTTTCAGCTTTCTTTTTGTAATTGGTTTGTTGGCGATATCCAAGAAGATGATGACTACTGGTGCTCCACCTCTTTCAACAACCGCTGCTTTGTTACAAATGTCCATTGCTATACAACCACAAGATGATGAATTCAACAATGTGCCACCAATGAACATCGCTGCTACTCAACTTACAGAATATGATGACGACATATTTATGGACAATATAGCTTGCTTCGAGGGACTCCCATGTTCCATGGTCAATTCATCCTGTAGTGATGAAGGTTATTGCATATGCGATAACGGTTACACGCTTTTCGGCTTGGCTTGTGTTGCAGGTAAGTAAATCTTTTTTTAAAAATTTCTTTTCATTTTTCCTCTTCTCCCCCTTTCTTTCTCTTTTTCTAATTCTTCTTTTTCTTCTTCAAAAAAAAAAGATCCTTACTAACAAATTTATTATTATTATAGATGGAGATTATGGTGGATCGTGTGTTGGAGAATATGGCATGTGCAACTTACCAAGTTTAATTTGTACACTTCCTGTATTAAGATGTCTTTGCAATAGAGATTACGTAGAAATTCCTCCTCAAGGGGGCATTTGTTCCAACATCAATTAACAATTATTATCTCATGTGCTGTATTTCTAAAAGAATTTTCTATAACATTTGGTGTAATGTTACTACTTGTAATATGCAATAAAATACTGTAACGATTTATACTCCTAACAGCTCAATCTATTCATTAAATTAGAAACATTTTATTGTGAAAACTGGAAAACATAGCAACATTTTACCTTTAGAGAGAGAGAGGTACAAGAAAAAAAAAAGAGAGGTAGGGAGAAAAAAAAAAGAGAAAGAGAAAAAGGAAAGATTGTTTCGAAGCATTGTATTAGCTATCTTTGTTCTTACTACTTATACGCGTGACTCCAAACGCAGTATTTAACTTTGTGAAACGCGCTTTTTTTTTGTTTCAAAGGTACAGTACGTAGAATTATATTTTTTAAGAAGCTTTATCAGATATTTTTTTTTTGGTCAAAGGTCACACTACATTCTTTTTTTTTTATATATTTAGCCACTAATTAAGAAGGCAAAAAGAAACTCCAGTGAACCATCAGCTGAGGTAGTCAAGATGTTTTTCCTGTTCTGGTTACCGATTGGAAATCGTTTTACCCCATTACCACCGAATCACTACCAGAAAAAAAATTTTTTTTTTTTTTTTTTTGCTGTTGTTACATAATTCACTTTGTTTTGAAATTTAACGTATTGTATTCTGATTAGAAGCTTTATTTTTTTTTTATTTTGTACCATATGATAATACTTTTAAAATAAAACATCAGACTTATTTTTACATACATCAGACTTATTTTTTACATACATCAGACTTATTTTAGTTAAATTTTGAAAGAGATTATATAGACTTTAAACTATAAGCCTAAATTCTTTTCTTTTCATATTTTGATTCCAATTTTTTTTTTGAATTCTGCAAAAAAAAAGTGAGATATTAAAAAAATCAATGAAAATAAATTTTGAGTAAGATTATAGTAGATTTATCATAAAATATTATGACTATCTAAAACTCATTTCTATTTCATATTTGATTCCAATTTTCTAAAATATATTCATTTCTCAACCTACACACAATTCCACCCACACTGATTTTAACAATTTTGTTCCACGTAGTAGAACATTTTTTTTTAAAAATCATTTTTCAAACTACACACAATTCCACCCACACACTAAAATAATCTTGTTCCACACGAGGTATGTAAAAATATTTTTTTTTTTTTTTGAAATATCATTTCTCAACCTACACACAATTCCACCACCCACACTGATAACATTTTTTGTTCCACGCGTAGACATTTTTTTTGAAAAATCATTTCTCAACCTACACACAATTCCACCTAACACTAAAATAATAAAAAAAACATTTTTTTTTTGAAATATCATTTCTAAACCTACACACAATTCCACCACCCACACTGATAACATTTTTTGTTCCCACGCGTAGACATTTTTTTTTTTTTGAAAAATCATTTCTCAACCTACACACAATTCCACCCACACACTAAAATAATAAAAAAACATTTTTTTTTTTTGAAATATCATTTCTCAACCTACGCACAATTCCACCACCCACACTGATAACAATTTTATTTTCCACGTGTGTATTGGATTTATAGAGAATGCCCTATGAAACTCATTTCTTTTTTTTTTTAATATATATTTTAATTCCAATTTTTTGTACCCTGCTATTAGTTTGACTCAGAGATACTAAAAATATTAATGAGAGTAAATTTTGAAAAATATATTATGGATTCCTCCGGTGGTTTTTTTTTTTGTTTAAACAGAACCATTTTTTGACCAAACTTGTGTATGTTTTGTGTTATCCAATGACCTCATCTAGAAGATTAAATATTAATTTGTAAGCTAAATATATGGGGTTATAGTTTACATGCATCTATGCAATTGTATGAGGGTGCTTTAATTAGATATGGATCTAAAATTGAATCATAGGAAATTTTGGAATTATAAATTTAATAATAATAATACAGTAGTTGATAATACAGTAGTTGATTTTGAGTAGCCATAGGAGAGAGGGTAAACTATTCAACAATTCAACTTATAGTGTGCTATACATACTTTACTTTAAAATTAAAATAAAATTAGGACTCTATACAAGCAGAGGATTTACAAAAGCTTTAAGGTAGAGAATAATAAAGAAAAATTTCATCATCTGAATGAGAGCTAAAAGGGGTTCTACTATTTGATATGTCCTCCTTGAGCTCTATGGAGAAATTTTCTCAATTCGCTTCTGAATTGATTAGTTTTTTCTTATTAACCACTTTGAAACTTCCTTCCTTATACTATCATAGTACGAGATTCTCATAATATTATATGGATTCTCTCATATTATATACGAGTGATAGTGAATTTTTGACATTTTAAACACAAAAAAAGACATTTACTCAATTTCAACACATCATGTAACCGGGGTGACAAAACTTTCCATAGTAAATATCATTTTTTATCTTATAAGAAAAAAAAAAACAAATGTTATTTTTCTAGGTTGACGAGTATATCACAGTTTAAAGTTCAAGGTGTAATATAAGACACTAGTAGAGTTCAGTCTAAGATTTCTTTTCTTTTTTATTTATCATATATCTGTTTTTAACAAGATGTAATCTGGCGAGATGTAATCTGGCAAGATTTAATCTATGATTGCCTGAGCCAATCTGTAACAGTAAGATGAACAGGTCGTGCATGAGAGGTGATCGACGTGTGGCGCATGGTCAATCAGTGACTGTTGGTGTGTAGCTGATTCCATGATTGTAGCGGCGATTCGTGATTTCCAGATCCAAGACATGTCGCGTGGGCCGGCGGGGAGTGGCTTGCTAGCAATCTCTTGATTTTGAAATCGCAGTTTCAATTCATATTCACAAAACAAAAAAAATTTACAAAACAAAAAAATTTTACAAAACAAAAAAATTTTACAAAACAAAAAAATTTTACAAAACAAAAAAATTTTAC
>JAQGAS010000937.1:0-29897 GCA_034686365.1 Pachymerium ferrugineum | reverse complement strand
ATTATTAAAATTTCATCTTTTTATCACTAAAATATACCCTTTTTATAACTAAAATATACCATCTTGGATTTTGGAGTCAGAAGTTGTTAACTTCCTTCCATTACATGGCATCAAGCAGAAACACCCTGTTTCCCAAGATTTTTAATTAGTTATTTTATAGTAAAAGTTTTTATGTTTTTGTAGTAGAAGTTGTGAAGTTTTATAAAATTATTGCTATAGTAGAAGTTGAAATTTGTTAAAAGATTTTTGTAGTAGAAGTTGAAGTTTTTGTGAGGGAGAATTTAATTTTTTTGTGAGAAGAGAACTTAATTAAGTTTTATGTGTGAAAAAATTTAAGTTTTTTATGTAAAAATTTGAAAAAATCCAAAGGATCCTTCGGATATTTTCAAATTTTTACAAATCCATTTTTAACGGAATCTGATGTATTTTGAGGAGAAAATTCGATTGATTATCACATTGATATGTCTATCCCACATATTTACAGAGTTATAAGCAAAAATAGTCTGGTTTAGGTTTTTTACTTATTACCTTAAAACTACTTAACGTAGAGCTTTAAAATTGTGTGTGAATTCGAATTTTCATCAAAAAATACACCAGAATTCATTAAAAAAATAGACATGTAAAAACGGCCACTCTAACCGATAGGCCACCACTACATGACATGACGTTCTAATCTTACATCAAATTGATAAATAAAACGAAACAAAATTGTTAAAAAAAAAAATTACAAAAACAGTGGCAGAAATATAAACACTTTGGCGATTCTTACAGAACAATGCACGGGATCATTTTTCTATCCGGCAGTAACGGGCAAATAAATAGCTCAAACTAATAAATCGCATACTTCCCCCCAAGTTAAACTTTTACCTTCTTCCATACTTTTTGTATAAAACTGTTGTTCATCATTAGGCATCTGCCTGTGAAATAGGGGCGGGTGCATTCGACATCATGTCAATGCCTTCCGAATTCACCGTAACATCGCGTATTGATACTGTGCCACAAATAACTGCCATGAGTCGATCAAACCCGATCGCAATTACGCCATGAGATGGGCAACCTGATTCCAGAGCAGTTAAAAAATACTGAAATTCTTTTACTGGCTCCTGTAAATGCATTACACATATAAGTACTTATGTAACACCTTACCTTAATGAATTACAAGCGTGGCATGAACATTATTGCTAGTTGCAAATTTTCAAAATAAAGCTAAAACTAAAACTTGTAGATAGAATCTGTCAAAAGGTGACGAAGATTCCTTCATTCCCATCATAAATTGCAAATTGTCAAGAATAACGTGATGGATATCATGAACGTAAACTGCAGGCCTCATGGTCTACAATAAATTTGAGTGAATACAAAATATATTCTTATAAATTCACCGAAAGGACGTTCCCTATAGACTCCTCGCTGTGGAACGTCATGTAGTACAAAGGAAAATTTTCATATTCGTCTTTCTCTCTCTGCATATTTTTCAAATAAATCCATATGATCTACAAGAGGTAGTCTAAAACGTAAAGGTGATAATTATAATTTAATTAATATTAAACTGTGCGAATTGTACTTACATCAGTCTGGCTAATTGAGTATTCTTAATCTCGAAACTTCTCACAAAGTATTTACCTTAAATAAACATTTGGAAATTAGAAGTGTTTACTTTTAAAAGTGTTAACTTTTACGTCATACTCCTTGCATGCATAAATCTAGAAAATATTCACTTTTCAGCTTCGTTTTCCCTGACCCAGCTGGTCCTGTCATCAGTACGGTCATTTCACCTCGACGATGCCCTTTTAATAGTTTATTTAAATGAGAAAATCGCCGCCAATAGAGATACATTAAAATTTAGATTTCTCTTTTCAGGTACTTTAATAATTTTCGAGTGTTATTTAAACCCCTCAACCAACAAATCAACCAAATATCATCGTTGGATCACCTAAATTCAGGTCTGTATGATTTTTAAAATAATCTGATGTTGAATTCCACTATTAAATGGCTGTGTACTATTTTTCTTTACACATTTCACCCCAATGGATCAAGTAAGCTATCATCAACACAGTAACAGCAAATAAACAACCTTAATGTTGCAAATAATTATAAAAACAGCACGTTGCAACGAAAATTGTGCGTTTCCCATAACGCGCACACATGTGCCGTCGACCTTAAGCGATTGGAAATTAATTATTCTAATGTGTAGGACGATCTAGAACGTTACACCGGTCCGCCATACCACTCGGGAGTTGGTACAACGATCGCAAATGCCGCGCATCACATTCTACGTAGACAAATACGTACGAGAACAAATTTGTATTTATACCAATATAATTCTAGAAGCCTATCTAACACCCGAACTGGTGTTTAAAGGGAAAGTGAGGCACTTCCGGTTTAGTAAAACGTCACTTGAGGGGAAAATGAAGCACTTTCGGTGGTTTTGGGAAACCGGAAGTGATTTAAATTCAATCAGAGGTGTTAAAAAAATTGCTGTGTCCAATTGGACTGGTGTTTAACGGAAAAATGAGGCACTTCCGGTTTAGTAAAACGTCCCTTTCGGGAGAAAATGAGGCACTTCCGGTGGTTTTGGGAAACAGGAAGTGGTTTAAATTTAATTAGAGGTGTTAAAAAAATTAATTACGACCAGTTTTTCAGTGTCCAGAAGTTTAAAATTAATCATAGGTAATCGAAAGAATTTGCTGTTTTAAAGTGGGGCAATTGGTTGGCTCCTCCCTCAATCAGCGACAGCCAATCAAAACTCTAAACAAATTGATGGTTTTTCATTAATAACTCTTAAAATATGTAAGGTTATGGCTGTTTCATAATTTTCGGCTAACCTACAGAAAAAGGGCTATCGTTTGGTATATAATTTATAAATTCAGGGAAATTAGAAGTAGGCGAGCTACGACCGTCATGCGTATTATTTAATAATTCATAATTTAGTTGATTTTCGCATTTTAGTATACTACATCCAATCCAAGAATACAAATTTCGTAGTTTGGTTGATACTCAATTGATTTTCTATGAGTAACTGGAATAAGACATGGAAAAACCAGAATTTGCAACTCCCCATTGTCTTATAGTGTTCTATAGAAAACTATAAAAGTTTAAATAGGCAATCTAGTGTCTTATAGACTCCTGTTGGCTGCAGGATTCTATAGAAACTACAGAATCCTATTGGCTATAGATAGTGGAATTCGTAAGAACTATAGAAACCTATTACCTACAGAGAGTAGTACGTAATACGAACTATAGAATTCTATTACTTATAGGCAGTGGAATTTGCAAGGACCAAAGAATCCTATTACCCTACAGGCAGTAATTGTAAATTCTATTTTTTTTGGTATTTTTAAAAGAATATCTTCCTGTTCCTTGGACCACTTTACTATGGGACATTATGACACACCTTTGAGAAAAAAATCATAATTTTTTTTGTATGGAAACTTATCTAAATTTCTTAAGAATGATGAGAATGATCTTACGCATTATAATCACGTTTTGTAATCCATGATTGATTTTGCGTTTATTCTCAAACAATTTGTTTGTGGTAAAGCCAATTTTCACCTAATTTTTGTGTAGCTGTATTTTGAAAACTTCGAATTTTTTTACCTTGCGCTGCATCCGCTCGTCAGGAGTTCGATGGTAATAAATGAAGCGTGGGCGTTTATACCGCCATGTTTTGTTTTTGGTGGCGTAACCTGTTGACGATGAATGAAATCTAGAACAAAGAAAGCTAATGAAGATAGTATAAGTGTCAGTATAAAATTTAAGCACAAAAAAAGCAGAACTTTCCATTAAATTTAACTAAAAAAAATATTAAAAGTTTGTTACCATTATATATGTGCAGCATCCAGTCAACAGATGGCATTGATGGCTTAGGTTTTGTCGAGAGGATTTTATTTACTTGTTTTAACCGCATGAGAAGTATAGTGCAATGTGATATGATTTAAAACATGTTAAGAAATCGAAAAGCAACATTAAATTTTGTACGAGAATTAGATGGATTTTCTAAAATTTCAGAGAGTTATCAAGAAACAAGCACATCAGGCGCGGCTAGTAAGTCGTTTTTAATTTTTTAATAGTATATATCTTCTTGATTAAAATTTCTCTCTTTTCAGTTTCAATCATCTGCTTCTCGGTTATAGCCGGCCTAATCGTAATGGAGTTTATGTACTTCATGAAACCGAAAATCCAATACGAGTATGGTGTAGACACAAACTTCGACGCGTAAGAATATAACCCCCGCACATTATAGTTACTATTATTAGTATTAAACTTATTCTCTTTGCAATAGGAAACTGAAAATCAATATAGACATAACAGTAGCAATGGCTTGTGATAGTAAATGGCTGTAACAAAAAATATGAAAAATCCACATTAAAATAATTTTTATCTAGTGATTGGCGCTGACATTTTAGACGTAACAAATCAAAACACTTACTCGTTTGGCCGCTTAGAAGAGGAAGCAACGTGGTTTGAATTAAGCCCTCGTCAACGAGTTTACTGGGATACTATGAAACAAGTGAATACATTTATAAGACAAGAATTTTACACATTGCAAAACCTACTCTGGACTAGTCGCTCAATGTCGTTATTTGGCGGAATGCCCTTACGGTTCGTTAATTTAACGACATTTTATATAGATATCTCTGTAATTTGATTCCCATTTCAGGGAGACTGTTCCCATCGGAGAACCAGACGCATGTAGACTGCACGGAACTCTCTTAGTTAATAAAGTTGCCGGGAATTTTCATATCACAGCTGGAAAGTATAAAAATTTTTTTACTGAAATATTAAAGTTTTATTAAAATGCATTAAAAATCTTAAGGTCTATTCCTCACCCAAAAGGTCATGCTCATCTTTCATTATTTTTACGAGACGAAGGTATAAAAATAATGTAAAATCTGACATTAGCTTTAATGTTTTAACTTTTTGTACTAGATTATAATTTCTCTCATCGAATTGAGCATTTATCATTCGGTGATCCCGTCTCTGGGATTGTTGATCCGTTGGATGGCGATGAAAAAATAGCTAAAAAGAGTAATGGACGTTATGTTTTAACGTATTGACAATAAAACGTGCTCAAATTCTTTCAGGTTACCAAATATACCAATATTTTATCCAAATTGTTCCAACTCACGTGGATACATCCGAAACGAACACAAGTACGTTTCAGTATTCAGTAACAGAGCAAGACCGGGAAATTAATCACAGTAGTGGAAGTCACGGAGTGCCTGGAATATTTTTTAAATACGACATGTCATCTATAAAAGTACACGTTAAAGAAGAATACGAATATTGGACCCAATTTTTAATACGTTTGTGTGGAATTGTGGGTGGAATCTTCGCCACTTCCGGCATCATTCACATGATCGTCGGAACTTTTATTGACGTGATTTGTTGTAAATTTTATAAACCGAAAGAAAATATACAGACAGTAAAATAAACATTTCAAACATGAATTTTTACTTGTACTAAGTGTATTACAGTGCATTTTCCTTTTTTTTTTAAAGCCAAATTTACAAAATAGAAAAGAAAATCTGACTAAAATTTGGGTCAGACGAAACAAATAGTCCAAATTGAGAAAGAGGTAAAAAAAAAAATTTTGTTGATCTTTACTAAATCCTTTTTCCTTTACGAAAAGTTCATCAAAAACAATTATTGTTGTTTGCAGTCGGATGTGGCCGCTCCTTTTTTAGGTGTTTTGTTATCATTCTGCAACAAAAAAAAAATAAATAAATAAAACCACTCTTAAAAACATTTTAAATTTTTTATCGAAAAAGAAAAATACAAAATTTTGACACATTAAGTCTTAAAGCTCACATCTAATCACATTTCAGCAAAATCCCTCAAACACAAAGATATGGGAAAAGATTAAAATTTCCCTGAAAAAGAAAAGAAAAGAAACTAATTTTGATTTTGAGAGGGAGTTTCACCGAGAAGTGATAAACCGAGCTTGGACTTAATTTGTAATCCTTACATTAGGATTATAGTCAGGATCATTATCTTCGTCTTCATCATCCAAATTTTCATCATCATCTCCCTCCTCTTCACCTTCTTCCTCAAACTAGAAAATAAATCAAAGTTAGTTTCTAAAATTCCACCTCAAAATAAAACGATAAAAACTAATTCAAGTTGCAGGCTTCCCAATGAAGAAAAGACATGGACTTATTAATAAATAAAAATTCAATGTCTTAATTCTCCAAATCCCACCCACCTAAAAAAACAAGGAAAATGCAATGTAACTTCAACTAATTGACAAGGAAAGACGAAATAGAGGAGGTCTGAAATGAATAAAATTAAAAAGCGAAAATCTAAGAGGGTATGGAAAATGATAAGTTTTTATGAAATAATGGGATAAGAAAGGGAAGCCCGCCTAGCGAGTTTACATCATCATCTTCCAATGCTTCTCCAGTGAAGTAAAGGACAGCTCGAGGAACGATACGCTCCCGAATAAAATGGCCGATCTCAAAATCTGATGCCAAAAGCGACTGCGTGTCTTCATCCACTTCGTTCAGTTCTTCAGGAGCTAGTAAAAGAAAAAGTTTTCAAGTAATCGCTCAGTTTGATGTACTACAGCTAATCAATATATAAAGTTATAAAGCCCGTATTCACCCAAAGCACCGATGGTGGTAACGACTGAACAGTTAGCTTTACATCGCTCTAATTTGTTTTCACACTTTGTTGAACGGTGTCAAAAATAAGATAATTTTTTTTGGCAGCCACCAATTGGCATTTAGGGTAAACATGAATATGCTTCTACGTCAGTGTTAATTCCCGACAGGTACATTATTCTAGGTTATTGTCGGTTGACGTAGAAGCAAGTGCTAAACATCACCAATCAAGGCGGCCCCACTATTAAGACTAAGAGCCAAGCATCCATCTTGCACGGGAATGGAAATTGGGAGATTTGTACTACAAGAACCGCGTTTGATTGGCGATTACTAAAGAGAGATTTAAACAGTTTCGAATACCCGCTGGTGGATTGAAGAAATTGAAAAAGGAATCATTTTGCACAGTCTTAGTTATAGTGCGTACACCACCATGAGACTTATGCTTTTGCTTCTTCTTCACGGTTTTCACAGTAACATTTTTGCCTTTTTTCCAATCAATTGTGCAACTATAAATAGAAAAAACAAACTGGTCAGTCAGTACAGGACTTGAAATAATAAAACTAACCCTTTGCATTTCACAATTTCAGGTCCATCAAATGAAAAGGGATCACCTTCGTCCGGTTCACATCGCATTTCGTATTCTTTGGTGAGGACGGTGTTGGAAAAATATTCATTTGGCTCGAAATGGAATTCCAAAGTAAAACCCTTAGAAGAAGAGAGAAGTCGATTAACTACAAGTTATAAATAATATAAAAATATGTTTAACTATCATTACCATAGGGTTTGTTTGTGAAAACTTCACTTTTATGTCTTTAAGATGTTTGAGTATAGGTTCGTCATGGTCATGAACCATCTCAGATAAGAGATCAACGTTCTTAAATACAATCAACCAAAATTCTGGAATACCAGTAGGCGAAGCTATTTAAAATAAATAAATAAAATTACAAACAAAAAAACAAAAGTATATAAAAAAAAAAAGAATCTTTACGTTCTTCTTTGTTCTCTTTATTAGTTTCAGGTTTGGCTGCAATTTCTTTCACTTCTTCAATCTTTAATTTCCCTTTAACATCCTCAGTCGCTTCCTCTACATCCTTTTCATCATCCGACGGCCAATCACATTCGGGATCTGTTGGCTCATAGGAACCCGTCGTTATAATCCGCCTCTGGAAAATTTTAATAAAAATGTCAATATTTTTTAGAGTAAAGAGAGAATGATTTACTTTTTCATATAAAGGCTGATAAAGAGCAGCATATTTGCATTCAAGTTCGTGAACTTCTTCATAAAACTTTGCTTCGATTTTCGTCGCCTCCAGTTGAATTTTTTTCAGTGCTTTAATACGTCGTTTCACAGCACCGGGTAAACTGGCCACGTACGAAGCAGGTGAAGTGGCCATCGTGAGTCGCGTTTGGAGTGCAGCCAACACTTCTGGGTTCTTCATCAATTGATTAGTTAATTCGTCTAAATAAAAAGCCAAAATAAATAATGGTTTTATATTTTCACCACTACTTAAGACTCTCACGAACAAAATGGGTATCTAGAGATAAAAGAGGCTATACAAAACAACCCACTTTCTAGTCTTTCTAGAAATGAAGTTTCGCGTTTTTTAAGTTTACTTGTCGCTATCCGTTTAAATTTCTGCACAACATCAAAGAAAATAGAGAATTATTTATGACGTATATGAAATCTCGTATTCGCGAAATTAATTGTCGTCATAACGCTGTTTAAGACAATAAAAAATGAGATTTCATGAGGTCACTGAGATTCCCAGATTCTGGTCATATTTTCTTTATTGCCGTTGCACAGCAACTTTTAAAAATCGCTAAATTTTTTCTGAAAGATGGGACCAGGATAAGAGTTATTTTGTACCTCTCTCTCATAACTATTCCTATTCGCAAGACCCCCACTTAAAAAAAATAAATTACTAGCTGCATTCTCCTCGTCTGCAACTACTTCAAACTCATGCTCATTCTCCGCGTCTGCAACTTCAGCTGCCTCAACGTCCCTATGAAAAAAATGAAAAAAAAAAAAAGAATTAGTCACCCAGCCGATAAAAACGTGTACTTTTAAACTCACTTTTCAGGACTTTGTGTCTGTGGGTCGGCCATTTTAAAATCACAACGCAGCCAAAATTCTGTAAAGAGAAAAAAAAATTTAACGTCAGCAAATTGCATAATAATAGTGAAAATTTTGAATTAAAAACAAATTTATTTCACCAACAAAAAATTGATTTTATTTCGGAATTAATCTTTTTTAGTCGTTTAATTAACTTCCTGCAGAAATTAGGATGCGTCATTAGAATAAAAGATTGACATTTTTAAAAATAACGTGGGGCGCTTAAACCTAAAACCACGCGTTGTTCATTATGTCACATCATCTTTATCGTAATTGACCAAAATTTCAAAATAAACTCCTATTTTAACTCGTCCTTTTTATCGTTAATCTATACTAAAATTACTTTTCTTTGTAAAAGTACTTCAAATATTGGTATTGAATAAAAATGTGATCAATTTTTCTAGGCCTAATGTGTTCCAAAGAATAGTCGAACGTGAGTCAAGATGACTCGAAGTTGTGCCTACTATTTCATAAAAAAATCTTACCTGACCGTATAAATAAAATTTGTATTACAATTAGATAAAAAAATATTTAGAAATTAGACGTTGAAATTATAGAGGCTTTAAACGTGGAAAAGCGAAGCATAAAGCGGACTTACGGTTGCCGGAGAAATGGAATGAACTAAATTGCGGCGACGAGCAATTCAGGCTCTATTATTGGTCTAAGGAGTTGTTTGAATGACGTCATTAATATCTTTAAACCAATCAGAAGAGAGATAACTTCGTTTGGCGGGTATCCGGTTCACGTGTTTTAAATGATAACTAAAAATTGTTGGAATAATGCACCCTTACAGCGGTATCAAAAACTAATTAAAACATCTCATGAAAACGCTTGTTCTATTTTTTAAAAATGAAAAAATTCATTGTTAATGTCATAACAGTCACTGCTGGCTGCCATTTTGGTTCCAGTTTGACTCATTTTAAATTAAAACAATTCAATTGAAAAATATATATTTATTTATTTGCAAATTAATATCCTCTCGGATAAAAGAAAAGCAATATGAAATAACATTCATGTTCATGAAAGAGTTATACATTTTTCTAAACTTCCTAAACTATCAACGTAATAATCAGGCACAAGTTTCCTTTCTTCCGGTTCAGAACTAAGCCTATATTTCTCAACTTCCGCCAAGTTGGAAATTCCGGTTAAGACAAGCAAAGTACGGATTCCGCAGTTTACGCCCATTAGAATATCGGTATTCAACCTAAGGGGAAAAATGTCGCTAATTATTTCCACAAATTTAAATTGGTAATAACCTGTCTCCGATCATTAGAGTTCTTTGACGATCAATTTCATTCGTACTACAGATTGCATCTAACATATAGGGGGTTGGTTTGCCTAATACAATAGGCTCACGTTGTGCAGCAACTTTAACAGCAGCTAATAAACTTCCCGAACCGGGCATGACAATTGGGTTTGCTGATTCAACGGGAAAACGTTCGTCAGTATTCGTTGCAAGGAAAATACATTTCGGGTTGTTTAAGTACGATGCCGCACGCAGAATTTTCGGGTAGCTGAAATGTTCATCGAAACCGACAACGACAGCACCAACCTTCAAAATAATAAAAAATAAAATGTATTACAACGTTCAAAGTGAATTCAAAGCTTACTTCCGGATCCAAATCAATCCCCTCATTTATTAATTCGAGAATATTCCCTTTAATTACATCGGGCTTTAAAAAAAAACAGAAAACAATTTTTATAACTTATTTTGAAAATATTTTAAAATAAATTTACCCCAACGCCTGTATGTCTTATTTTAACTCGTTCTAATTCCTGACTTATTCCTCTCGAACCTACAACGTAAACTTTTTGTTTGAATTGTAAATTTTTTAGGTAAACGGCAGCAGCATATGACGAACTAAAAATTTCATCCTGAAGTGACAAAATTTAATAAAAAACTTTGAAACCAACTTAAAAATCAAAACTTAACAATAGAAGCTTCGAAGTCCAAACTTTGAAATTTTTTTAAAAATTCTTCTCTTGTCTTCGTGCTGTTATTTGTAATGAAATACACTTTCTTCCCCTGAGAAACAATTTTCTTTGTAGATAATCATCACGTTTACGTAATCACGTTGTTACCGCCTGACGAAGCTTGCTTAACGTAGCCGAAGTTCCCTTGATAGGTTTATTTCCGTGCCACAGAACTCCTAAACAACCCAAATTAAGTATCATGTCATGACTATCTTACATAACTATATCTTATTACCGTCACAATCTACCAATACTGTATCGAAACTACTTAAAAACTGGGTGATATTCTTCCCAGTTAACTCTACTGGCCCGTTTCGTATAGCCATACTCGGCCTATAACAGACGACTAAACACTAAACACGGCTTCTAAAATCAAGTAGAAGCGACCTCTCGTGGCGACTACTGTGAACTAAATCTCCAATCAAAATATTAAAAAAATATATCACGTGATAAAAAATGATTTATTCGACACCAAACTTGACAAAATTACTTCTCAGAATTAGCCTTTCAAACTATTTCATTGGCAAAAAAAATTTGGCCTCTTAATTTTACAATTTAAACTTTCTTAACTCGAAGTTGACTAACCAACGGACAACACAATAAATCGGCCAAAAAGAATTGTTTAAGAAAAAACAACAAGCGACTTAAATTTTTAAAAAAAATGAAGGGAGAGATAATAAACTTATAAACTTGTTGTTCTAGTAGAAAAAAAAAAAATAAAAACAAAACGGCCGTTCAAGAGAGGGAACAACAAAGCACGATGATCGATTAGTAGTAGATTGACTTGAGGGAAAAATGACCGGCTAAGATTGACAACCGTTTAGGCTCGTCAACGCATCCGATAATGAAAGGTCTCTGCCATTTCGGACAGTTCTCCTTTGAAATCAATTTCTACGGAGAAGTCTAAATCACGATTATTTTTCACATTCGGTTTCATGGTAAACATTCCGTAGATTTCTTCTCCTTTCTTGACTGTTAAGTAGTCGTCGAAATAGAAGACCGTTTGCTTCCAATGAGTGTATGGAGCTTCCGGAGCTAAAAAAAATTTAATGTTTAGACATTTTTCAAAAAAATTTAATTTGAATCGTATGAAATTTAAACTTGTATACCGGTTGAAAAGCCAGTGCGTTTATGGCACTTGGTGAACTCAATGTTAAAAAAAGTGACAAGAGCTTGTACATAATCATTACGGCGAACCAAGAGATGGTAGGGGGAAGTGAAGACCAGATCTTCCTTTTTAACGGTGTACAAATCAACTTCCTATTAATAAAATGTTAGTAAACTTTTCAAAGTGTTTTTAAACTTAAGCAAACCTTTAACAAACATGCGTTGGTTACAACTTGTTTCGGGTCCACAACATCAACCAAAGGCTCAGAAATAGCCACTTTACGAATGCAGCTCATATCAAAGCCGTACACATTATCCCACCCTATAAATATAATCAACATTCTTAAATGTAATTTTATATTTTTATAAGTAAAAACTTACAGTTAATCTTCTCGTCTTTGTATTGCCTGTCTTCAATAGCACATAGGAAGAGCGTAGCACGATCAGGGAACATTAAACCATCGGGTTTCTAAATTCAAAATTAAAGTTGGTTAAAAATACAAAAATATTTAAATTATTCAAAAATTGTGAGTTTGCGCAGTCGCTTTATATATGTTATAAACGGTAATTATAAACGGCAATAGAATTACGATTGTAGATTCATTATAAAACAAATTATGCTGGCGTGCTGTAAAAAGTAAAGTGGGGACGTAATCGTAATAGATTCCGACCATATGCCACCTCAAGTTAAGCAAACTGTTTAAATACTAATACGATCAGTCTGTTTCAACGAAGACGAGAAATACCCACTCGCTTGTCCCCAACGCTAGTAAAACCAAAAGTGGAAGCTAAGAACCACTGTTAACCGCCCAAAGGGGTCTGAGCCGTCTCTAAATCGGGCACTATCCCATTCCAGCTATAAAGCACAA
The DNA here is from genome assembly GCA_034686365.1 of Pachymerium ferrugineum. Lineage (NCBI taxonomy): Eukaryota > Metazoa > Arthropoda > Chilopoda > Geophilomorpha > Geophilidae > Pachymerium > Pachymerium ferrugineum. The sequence continues at coordinate 17,235 of JAQGAS010000937.1, read as the reverse complement.
ATTACATTAAAGTAAATCGGTGAAATTTTATCGTGTTTATTAATGAAATAGTGCATAAAGAAGGCAAAAAAAAAAAAAAATGTTGCATTGTGTAGTAAGTAAACTCATTCAAAATAAAAAAAATGTCCACCCGAAAATTTTTTAAGTAGATGGAGAATTATTAACAACCCCTATAACCAGTCAATAGTTTAACTATTGGTTTATAACATAAAATGCCGTCGCGCAAAATCCTTAATACTTACAAGCCATTTATCCCTAGCGTACAAAACAGTATCCAACATGGACTCGTAAAAAAGACAATAACCCATCCATTCCGATATAATTATGTCTACTTTTTCAATACAACTTGGAAGTTCAACATCCTCAACTTTTCCACGCACAACTTTGATCACTAAAATTTCAGAAAGAGAAATTAAAATAATTTTTCTTAAACACATTTCTGAATATTTTACCGTCTGATAAATTATTCATGGCTATGATTTTCTCAGCATGTTCAACTATACTAGAGCACTCAATCTAGGGTAGAAAAGAATTATTTCAAATTTTAACGTTTTAAACAAAAATTGGAAAACAGTTCTTACTCCAATAACTTTAGCTGCTCCAGCTTTTGCTGCAAACATACAAAGGATGCCTGTACCGCATCCTATATCTAACACTACTTTTCCCTTAAATAAATGTTTATTGTGATACATGGCGTTACGATAAGTAAGCGTCCGAACTTCATCTTTAAGCATTTCCTGAAAAAATAAATTTGTATCAAGCGTTAATGAATGCCGAGGAACTTGTATAAAACCTCATGTATGCCGAAATGTGCGTACGAGTCGAAATAATAATCCCGGGATGTCATTTCTTCTGGATGGCTTGTGCTGGGGCCATTTTGTTTCTTGTCGTCCAAAACAACTGAGGGGCACAAAATTCCATTTGTGGTGGTGATCTAAAACAATAAACTCGTTTAAAATTTAATTTCTAAAAATTGATTTATTTCAAATTTTGTTCACATATTTTTCAATATTTAAAAAAAAAATTTAAATTAAAAATAATTTTTTTTTTAAAATACTTAAACTTTACGGGGATTAAACTCGGTTTCAATATTTTTAAAATTCAATTCGTTAATTTTTATTCCCGAAATTTTTGATGGGTAGAAAAAAAATTTAATCGCCACTATCGAGCACGTTGATATTCCTTTGTCAGTAACAAATTTTCAACCGCAACATCAATTTGAACGATTTTCTCGCTAGTTTAGCTTCTGAAAAATGTGCGAGTGTGATGCTAGAAATTGACTCTATCTCATCTCGCAATCATTTTTACCGGGTTGTTGCGATTATTAAGTAAATTATGTGAAACTATGTGATAACCAATACTCACCTCCATTTGTTCAGCCATCGCAAGTAACACGTGCTTTGTTTTCGTCACACGCAAAAATCGATGACGTATGACGTCAAAACTTAAATGTTAAAGATTTCAATAATAGGTATTTTAAATTAACAGACAAATAGTTTTCAATTTTTAAAATTGAATTAATAAATTTTAGAGGTGATCGACAGTCAATACAATGTAATATTTACCGCTTTCAGTCTCGTCGTCAGTGAACCAATCACAAGCAGGGTTTGAAATTAAGCGGACTTCTCATTGACTGACAATGAGTATAATCCGAGCGGATAAATGGATGAAATAATAAAATTGATTAACCACGTCTCCACCAAATGATAAATATTTATTAATAATTTCATATAATAATTACATTACATGTAGCTTAAAATGAGGAATGATGGCAACGAGAATATTGTGCTTGTTATAATCCTTTGATCCCTTATTGACTAAAAACATGGAAAATTTTTTGTACAGTCTATCCATTAGCTAGATTAAACCATTGGCACAAATAAATTTTTAAAACCTTTTTTCCACAAAAAAATTACATAATATTCAATAACTTACATAAAATTTCTCAACTTTATAATAAAAATTTAACTTTTCAGGAACAATTTTTTCTTTCCAATAAATTTTTATATGATTCATCTTAGAGTTCAGTGGACAGACTGCGGTCACCGGTATCAAATAACAAATGTTTTAGTCATTTTACATTTCAAAAATAACCTATCATATAAGGTTACATTATTATTTAAAATAAATGCACTCGGAATGGTTACAAAAAAATGATGTAGACTTTGATTACACAAAAAACTATTAAATACAATTTTTATAAAATATCTAAAAATATCTTTGACGAGGATAAAAATAAAATTACGTAACTAGCATAAAACAACTAGTTAACTGAGTGTTTTACGTGTCTTCGTATTTACAATTTCGAAAATTTAAGACATCTGCAAAGTGCCAGCCCCTTGTCCATATCCGTATCCCTTGGGTCCAAAATTGCGTCCATAACAGGCTGTAAATTAAATTATAAATATTGATTCACTTAGTTAGAAAATATCATTACTCATTTCCTATCGTTAAACCTAATATCCCCACTTTAATCATGTGACATTTAATTAAACACTGTAATAAATTCCCAAAATCCTTTTCAACTTTTTTTTTGAAACCAAAGAAGTGTTGAAATGACTAGACATATGGTCAGCACCTGGCTAGCCTAGGGGTGACTGCTATCAGATGTTCCATGTTTTACTTTTGAGTTTCAGAAAATACTAGAAACCTCTACCCTACTGTACCGGAAATTAAATACTTACACTTGCAATAAATCTCTCCTTCACGTTCGCACAAGGATGTCGACTCCAAACGCTTATTGCAAGCTCCACAAGTGAAGCAAGTGGATTTATGCCAAGCCTGAAAAAGTTTTTAAAAAAAATTCCACGAATTAAACCTACAATTCTCCTTAATTACTGTCAATTTTACCGATCCTCCTCCCATCATTTTCTCAGCCATGTACACAGCTTTACCACACCGCGGGCAGATGTCGGCTCCCCCAAATTTTGGCTTTGCTCCCGGCTGTCTGGAAGGTGGGGAACCTTTTTTAGGGGCAATAAACGCCTGAGCTGTTGCCGGAATGTTACTAAAAACATAATTAACTTTCAAATTAATTGTATAAATAAATAAATTTCAAAAAATAACCTTGTTGTTGGTCCATTTTTATACCCATCACCAGCATCCATTGATAAAACGCCGGCGCCACCTCCGTAGCCGTACCCTTTTGGTCCAAATTGCCTTCCGTAACAAGACTTACAGTACACTTCGTCGTTGTGTTCAGTACAATTAGTACTATCCAGTGTTTTGCGGCAGTGTGCTGTTGTTAATAAGTTTAATAAAACATTGACAATTTTGTTTTTACCGGCTTAATTACCGCATTGGAAGCAGGTTTTGTGCCATGTTTTTCCCAGTGCGATTTTCTCTTCAGCGAAATAAACGTTTTTGCTACAACGAGGGCAAATTCCTGGCATGTTTGTTGATTATACTACGGAATCTGAAATACGACAATACATTTTTATCTATTCATATGTTTCAAAGTTCTCATGATAGTAATCGTGTAGGAAATTTTTTCGCAGTTTTTGTAGGCCAAGGAATGGGAAAAATATTTTTCTCTGTAATTATATTTTGTCTGGAAAATGTTAAGAAAGTTTTAATGTGAATATTGTATCTTCCCTACTTAAAGATAAGAAAAAATAGTTTACACAAAAGGCGTCACACAGCTGCAAAACTCAAACATATATAAACACCAATTACGTCAGTAAGGGTTTCCTGTAATCCACAAATGACAAAAATGAGGAAGTTTTTATGCACTTGAAATAAAATTATGTCTCAATATTAAAATTAATGAGGAATTGCTTTGTTTTCTCTATTTTTAACCTCATTTTTAGATATAAATTTCCTGTTTCCATTATATTTTAGAAAATTCAAATATTTTTATTTTCATCATATTTTATTTTTCAGTCTCTTTTCCCACATCGGGCCAGTTGAGTGATTGGAATGTGTTAGTAATTAGAGAAAACTCGTTTAAACGCCCAGGTGTGGATCAATTGCATAACAACGAATGGGAAAGTAGGAAAAGTTTGACCTAAAAACATTTCGTTTAAAATGGGGTTTCTCAATTTGATCTAATTTTTTCCCATCAATCCAATATTGAAGTAATACACTTTCATACAAATGTCGGTCAATAACAGATCCGTTACAACAATATTCTGTTTTATGTTACAATAGCTCCGTAATTATTAAATAAAACAGTGACGTTGTTTGTTGTAATGAGGTTTGGTTACAATACGCATTACTATTGAGTAAACATCGTTTTCTTCCGTCAAGGTAGAACCTCACACCACTTTTTTATCTGATTTTTAAGCGCTATGAATGTGAAAGGAAAAACAATGAATAAATTTTAATTATAAGTTGATGTTTCAAATACTAGATTTAAATGTTTGTGTTTGTAATTATACACACGCGTTTATGATCGGTTAATAAGTAGTTACACTAATTTTGTGTTTACTCACGTTTTTACGTCAAAGTTGTCGATCTTCAGACGAATGTAAAAGTGCCAAAGGTGGAATGAAAAATTAAAACTAGCTGCCAAAAGCTGCACATAACGTATATATGCACTGCGCACGCACCTCGTTATATAGATGACATCATTACCCAATGACGTTCAGACCCGCTTAGAACCGTTGGAACATCCGGGACGTTGAAACCGGGTGAACCGGTTGACGTAAGTGTTAATGTCGTCTGCTACAAATGGCGCAGTTTGATTGAAATACGAATATATTCTGCTGTTTTACTAGTTTATTCGTTGAAATACAAGCTTTTGAAATTTTTGTCACAGAATTATAGGTACTGAAACTTGATGAACTCATTTGTCTATTTTAAATAGTGTACACTACAATGCCGTGGTCCCAGACTTATTTTTTTTAACATGAATACTTTTTAACCTATTACAAAATAATAATTACAAAATAAACGCCTTTCAATTTCCTTTCCGTTATCACAATGTATTTTGCATTTCGGTGCTTGATAATGCGTTTTTTTGAGCAAAGAAACAAAATGGCTTCCCGCAAAAAAACGAAAATAATTTCTATTAAATACTTAGCAATTTCCCATGATTCCATTCTAACGGAAAACAAATAACGGTAACAAAAAAAACTATAAAATAAAAATGAACAGGAGACAAAAACATTTGTCGTCTTTGGTCCAAGAACAAAAATTTGCAAAACCTATTCACAGAAAATTGCATTATTTCGTTCATTTTTCCCTGCTTATCCGAAAAAAGTGGGCTGCAAAGCACCCCCAATCGAGCCGTTTAACAACACAAAGTGCTGCTGATTTAATCATAGCTTGATTTGCGATTATTGGAATCAACCAAAATAGATTCCTTGTGCTGAAAATATGCTTCAAACCGTGCAAAACCGTAATCCTGAAAATAAAAAGATTTAAAATAATAAATTTAATTGGTTTTTCAACAGTTTTTCAAGAGTTTTATTTCTCTTTATTTTTAAACTACTATAAAAGTTCAATGCCCATAGAACAGTCAAGATAACAAAAAATAATTAGGGCAACCCCTTTTAACCCACATTTTTTTGGCTCAATGTCAACCAGAGTACTATTTGTAGAAAATGATCCAACATTAAAGTCTAATTCAATGTCTTCCTGGATCACACCACTAGTCTCAGTTAAATAGATATTCAAAGAATCTTACAAAATTAAATTGCATCACTCAACAAATGGTAAAAGAGAAATGAAATTTTTTTCATTTCAGTAATAAATTTACAGCATGGAGAATGTTAGAGGTGAAAGATGAAAAAAAAGTTGTTTTTTTTTTCCTTCATTTCTTTAAGATTTTCCCTTTTACAATAAAATCTGAACGTCACCGATTTTTGGCAATTGATTTATTTCGCTATTAGCAAACCAATACGTGGCGGAGGCAAAGCTAGAGATAGGGTCGTCAACTAGTGGCCCGCATATTGCATCCTACGCCAAAAAAAAAAAAAAAAATGCGGCTTCAATTAATGCTGTTGTCGGATCTGTATACACTGCAATTCGCGGCCACCAGTCAGCGAACTTTTTATCGGCTCTGCTCGTCTCACATCTTGGTATTGTAATGCCCAAATTGCCAAAAATTAGATATGGAAAAATCGCTCACTTTAATTTATCGTAGAGAAGGCTTGTGTAACCTTAAGGAAAGAGATGAATTTATAAAAAAAATAAATACAATTGTTTTTCATTTTCACTTCCACTATTCGTCTCCCTTCTTTAAGAAGCAATCAAATCGATCATACCCAATAGCCAAATGAAATCTGAGAAACATGTGCATTGACAATACTCCATAATCCCCAAAAGAAATGAGATGCCAAGGTGAAGATATTGATCTCTCGCAACATGGCATCAGCAGAGTTGTGTTGCCGGAACATGTTGTTAGAGTTCCCATAACTGGGAGTTGGAGGTAATCCTTTCATAGTATCTAAGTAAACGCGCACAAATTGAAGCTGAAAACGAATAAAAAAATATTAATATTGCTACTAATATTAAAAGAAATAAAATATTACTTGATGTTCCCGTGTTGGAAAACTATTCAAATTAGCTGTGAAAAATGGTGATGATGGATTACTGTAATTGTAACACCACTCACAGAAATGATTGGCGAGATCAAAACCTCTGGAATTATTTTTTTAAAGATCGTTACAACATAGTCATCTTAATGCACTTAAGTAAATTACCTATAATTGTAACTGCAGTATTCAAAATCAATAAAGAACAATTTATCTTCAGGAGTTTTGGCCATTTCATTAATTAGAATATTCCCTACGAAATAAAAAAACAACAACAAGTCAATTTTTTAATCACATTAGAAAATTTTTTATGTAAATATATATGTAAATAAATTAATTATTTTTATAGGCAAAACCTTCAAATAAAAATAAATAATAAAATGGTGATGTAATTTTTTTTGGAATAGTAATTTTAAGTTTGATAAATTAATTTCGGAATTTTTAAAATTTTCTTAAACTTTATTCTCCCCAAAATGTGGCCCAAAATACTTTTACCCGCAGTTCAAACCAGCACAGGAGTTAATCCCACTCCCGTTCGCTGTTCATTTCATCGTTTCGCAACTTTCTGAAACATAACACAAGCCATGCATGTATACGGTCAAGATTACGACAACATAAATTAAGGTTTTAAACAGTGTTCAATTAATTCCATTAACTAATAAGGAATTTTTCTTTAAATTTTTATAATAATAATGGAATGAACTACATCATGTGCATTCAAAAATGGCAGAAAATAAAAATAAAAGCAAACATAACATAAGCAAATTCGGGACATAAGTAAAATTATATTAAGAGTAATAAATGGAAAATTTTCCACTATTATTATAAAATCAAAAAAATTCAATTTCTTCTAGTGTACTTCTACTCTCAAAGAAGAATTGAAGTTTTAATTCACTGATATGGAATGAAAACAAGCTCACCTAGGTAACGCTAGGGGGATATTGGAGTATACATTAAAAAGTATTTACCTTCTTGCAGATCATTGTGACAAAAGACAACAGGCGAACCAACTTTGATTAGAGTTTTCCTGCAAAATAAAGAATACGTAATTACTCTTTGTTCATAATTACTGCTTAGTTTCTTTTAATTCATTTTTTCCTGTTATTTTTCGGTTACTTCCTTCAGAAAAATAATTCGGATGCCCATACAAGATTGATTTTTAATTAAGTCAATGTATTTGCTTTTAACTTACTTGAGCCAATCGAATTCCCTTTCCAAATCACTCGAAAACAATGCTTTCAATTTGGGTTTTTCCATGGCAGGTACAACATCTAGGGTGATGTTTCTTTTAATATACTGCAGCCATCTAAGAAAATTAAAAAGAATCAATAAAAGTGAATTTCTAAAAATATATGTTTACCTAAGAAAACTAAAAAGAATCAATAAAATTGAATTTCTAACGAAATGTTTACCTTGTCATAGTGTCAAATAACCAAGTTGGTTCTTTGCTGATGGGCACCTGTAGGCTGTGAACTTGGGCGAGTTTTTCGGCAATGATACATGAAAGTTCTGGATCTTGTAGTTCGCTTGTTTTTAATGACCGTGACTGTAAATAATGAAGGAAAGAGTAAATAGTTATTTTTTTTAAATAGATTTTGTATCTTATCAAAATATCATTGAGTTTTGTTTGTGTTTTCTATATTTGGATCAGTTTAGGTAATTCTATTGCTTAATGCTACTCAATATAGAGAATTGTGAAATGTGAGGGAGTTATGAGATGTGCACTTGAAAATAGTTATTTTTGATATGGTTTTAAATTTTGGCTATGTTCATTTTCAATCGTTCATTCAATCATTTAAATACATTATACCAAAATGTGTAAAATTCGCTGTAACAATTCATTCAAAAATTTTGCAAAAATATGCAAAATCCATTCAAAACCTGCAGAACTTTAACAAAATTCATTGAAAATCTGTTTTCAATTACATTTTTACAAATTTTTGCAGCTTAAGCGTGAATTTTCAAATTTTGTGGAAATTTGGCAAAACCAGAATTGTCATCAGATTTTTCAAAAACTTTGATTTTGTTTTCTGCAAAAGGGGAAAATGAAAATGAAAAATGCCGGAAATGAATAATGCCCACTTTTTGTACTGAACTACCAAATTCTTAAGAAAGGTTTTCTGGAATTCTGACAAGTAAAATTATTAATAACGCCGTTCTACCAGAGTATAAAATAACTCTAAAATAATTTACAAGCTTTATTACTCTCACATTTTTACAGTTTTATAAAATCACCCAATTCAATAAATAAACAAATGATATTTTAATACAACACCAATGTTTACCCAACACAACCCACCGGATGTTATTATATGATCACAAGAGAATCACAGACAATGAAAGCAACACGACACTGTTTAATAGCATTACTCACCGGAATGTATTCCTCCAGACGACCACCCGGAAATACACCAAACAATTTAGGACCCATCTGTCTCTCAGACAAAAGTGTAAAAATGACACTCTGCGTAATTACAGCTTCGACTCCCTCATCGTGTACGCGTCCATACATGCGAAGTAATACTTGTCTTGGTTCGCTTCCTAGCAGCTGATGAGTATTGGGCAATGCACAAAAATACAGTAAATTGGACAATCCACCACTAAAATAAAAAAAAAAAAAAAAGGTTTAATCTTAGGTTTATATAAACATCATTAATGCACCAATTTAACAGTAGGGGGTTAAACAGAACATTGACCGATGATTTCTTTTCTACGCCTACAGATTTATAAGTCTCAAATAAGCCTTTACTAATTCCCGCGAGTACGTGACCAAAACCACTAACAACCACTAACAGATTAAAAACAAAATCACTCCACCTTTTGATAAACACACATCGATTAGATAATGCTATAAAACGTATAGTAAACAGATCATTGAACATCTTTAGGTTAACTACTCCAGGAACTTCTTTTTATTTGAGTCATCCATTTCGTTGCATCACTTTCGTAATTTGTAACCAAAAATAAAAATAAAAAAATTTTTAAGTCACGCGAGTGCAGCAGGTGGTGAAATACATTAAGTGGACGTTCATAAAATTGACCTTGAATACGTTTTCGTCGTTTAAGCCTTAATTTTCAAACGATAAAAAAAAATACATTTTTAAAAATTTCTCTTTTATCTCGTAACTGCGCATCAACACCTGAATGGAAAATTCCCAATCCTTTTTTTAATGAAAATTTAATATTTGAGGTCATTAAATTTTAAGGGGATTCTTTTAAGTATTAAATTCTAGAGGTCATTTGATTTTTTGGAATAGATTTTGGAATTTGGTCCGGGTTTATCGGGTTTAAAGTCGGATATCACGTTACAATTGGGGTAAGTACTGAATACAAAATTGTGGTGGGAAAATGTAATATAATGTAATAATATTTTAGTACAATTTACAATCGTCCAATTGACTTTTTCTAATAATCACACACACAAGCAGCAGATAATATAAACCATCACTTAAGGAAATTTCCCACTTATTGATCCTTTATACGTCACATTATTTTCCGGCAACACTTTAATGGCTTAAATTTTAATAGCAGCAAAAATCAATGCCAAAAATTACAAATTTTCACCTTTAAACTTAAATTATTTCCCACAGTGACATTTACGTTCACCTAGACCTTATTATAGTAACAGTCTTATGTCTACAGCTCTTTAAAAATCATCTAATAATTATCACAGCAGACCAACCGATTATAATCAATCCCCGGTATAAGAATATAATTGTAAAAAACGTGTTTGAATCTCACCTAACCGGTCTCAATACCATTTCACTGGGGCTTATCTTCTTCCATGCTCCACTAAGATAATCGCGGCACAGTTTGTATGCTTTTTCCCTCAGTTCCGGAGCGCAGTGAGTCATTTTCTGAGTGCAGAATATGAAAAATATAATTAATGAATGCAAATTTGAATTTTTTTTAGGAATGTAAGCTCTAATTCTCTGGTATATCGAGGTAGAGCAAATGAAAGTTTACGATACCTCGGCTCCATATATACCGGTGATGACGTCAATTTTGCTGACGTCATATTTGGCTTCGTAGGTTAAGTTAGGGCATTTTTTTGCTGTTTCTGGATCGATTTTAGTTTTTTGTTGGCTCAAATCGAATATTTTTGACGAAATATTCACGTTTTGATCCATCTGAGACTGAAGAAGGAAATAAAATGAGCGTCATCATGATGACAATTGTGTATAATTGAATTTGAATGGATCAATTGAGTTTAATCAATTTAAAAGATCGTGTCCACCGGAAATCGAACCGTAAATTTGGCAGAATTGGTTTCATTTGACGTAAAAATGTTCGGAGTTAGCTAACACATGGAAACGGATTTTCAGTATTAAGACTGAACTTTGAATTCGATTATGTTGACACCATGATTAAAACATTAGCTAGCATTGTTACGTCACCATGGGATGCATGAAAAATAAACATTACCTTCACTCTCTTTTTTTTTATAACTTAAACGACACATCTCACGTAGATTTTAACCTTCAAAATTAAAAAAATTATATTGAATGCTTGCCCACAAACAACGCCCGCCATCTATTGGCAAACTGCCAAACTATGAAGTAGTTATTTGCAGATAATTGAATGAGTTGAGAAATTGTAAACAAATATTTTGACAATGAGCTTACTTTGTTATATCACTCCATATCAAGATTAGATATTTACCTACGTATCTAATAAGAATCATAAAGGTGGGGCATTATAGTAACTTGCTTGATCTCTTTTGTAGAGGAAAAGAATAGGGAACACGAAAGGACTTTGCTTCTCCTAATTTTGTAAACCCCAAAATAAAAGGCCGATTTCACTAAAGCTAAAACTACACTAATAAAAACCTGTACAACAAACATTTACATTTTCAAGTTACGCAATAGCAACTCTATATTTGATGTCCCATAAATTTTTTTTTACAAAAATTTTTCTCTACCTGATTATCTATTGCGTAAACCTACAATTAATTTCACGGTCACGAACTCATTACATTACATTACGTTACAGCTGGAATTAAAATAAATCTAGCCATAAAAATTGATAAATACCAACCCTTGAAATATAAGCTGTAGCGAAAGAGATCAACATTTTAGCCACTTTGTAATTCCTCACATTAAACCAGTAGTTGCCAGGTAGTTGCAGGTGACTAGTAATGATAAAAACCACACTTGAAAGTTCTAATCAAGTCCAAATTATCAGGTGACTTCTGTACTTATTGATAATAAATGATCAATTAAGAAGTTTTATCCGAAAAAATGTTTATTTAAGAAAAATTGTGCAGTACAAAAGGTGTAAAATAAAAAAGAAGTAAAATAAATATTTATAAAAACAACTTTATAATAAAAAAAACTAGTATTTTAATTACATTTAAAAAAATAAATAAATAATGTTGATATGACTGTCAATTATTTAAGTCATTTGCGCATTTAGCCATGTGATGATAAACTTGACTAATCCGTTGACGAAATCTGGATGAGAATTCGGGTGTTAGGAAATCTGGTAAATTCCTAAATTCTGGTTCACTATTTAAAACTAAATTATGCAATTTCTGAGCAGGGTTCTCATGACTATGTAACAGACGGATTTTTTCATACGTCGATTGACGGAAAAGGCAAAAAGTGGACAGCATTGCTTTATGATATGACAGAAAACGAGATCCTTGTAATGAAGGCATATGAGAATACATTAAAAAATAAGAGTCAATAAGACCACTTTCGTTATCAATCAACCACAGCCCCCCATTTTTATTCTTCACTAAATTATGGACGGTGTCCATCATCACTTCAGGTTTCCCTTCTTTCTCATTCGCGTCTTGCATACTTGCAACCCTAAATTGTTTTAAAAATTAATATTGCATTTACATATTTTTAAAATTATCATTACCTATCGTAGTTTCCAGTAATGTAATCAAACACCACCAGGTCGCTCCACTGCACCAACTGCACCAACTCACTTTTTGACATCTTCATCAACTCGCTGCTTAAAACCGAAATATTGCCGCCACTTTTCAGAGCTTTTAACACAAATTTCGGCATCCAATCCCTATCCAACCCATCAATCCACTGTATTAACGCTACAGTTTTATTTTTCTCCCAACCAGCTGTTGTCAAATTTAACCAAATCTTTTCATTTCCCCATTGCTCGGACGTGGAATTCACCTTAGACAAGACCACAACTGGAATATTATAAATCCCAAGCAACCGCCCGACATAAAAAGACAAAACTTCCCCTTGAATTAAATAATCGTGCGGGTATCGATACCGTGCACAAAAATGCGATCCGTCCGATAAAGTGACAAATTGATTTTTCGGTCTTCCACACCTGTTCCATGAAGGCGGCTGCACATCAATAACGCGAGAATTTCGAATTTTTTTAGTAATGACGTGTAAATCTTGATTGGTGACACCTGGTGGCAGAAAATTCTCCAATTGACTTGACCAAAAAATATCGTTTTTCGTTACGGGTAATAACGTATCACTTAAATCCGACGGTGACGGTATTTGATTACTAATTTCGTTACTTTTTTTCGCAGTTAACTGACTTTGTAACTTCCGCAATTCGCCAGCAGAAAAATCTTCCAACGAGATATTAACCCGTATATCGAAATCTTCAAGTTTAAAATCAGGGTTCGGGTTGTCGTATTCGTAATCGTAATCGTCTTCGGAATCATCGATGATGTCGTCATCACTGTACTGTCCGTCGATCTCATTATCGAGTAAATTGGCGAGGAAATCGATCGAGTTTTCTTCAATAATCGTAATGGACAGGGTCAAGAGAAGAAGCCCTGTGATGACGACTGTTGATAGCAAAATTCGTCGACGACGACAGACTGTGAAGGGCCACATGAGTTTTCAGTAGAGGCTTCGTTAGTTCTGTCATGCATCATTCGATTTTATCGCTTTCTTCAAATTGCTATCTAAAAATAAAAATCGTTTTTTAGTGCATGGGATAAATCTTGGGTTAATGTAAATAAACAAAAGTTGTAGTACTGACATGTTTGTGATGAATAGTAAGAAAATTTGTTTAATAAAAAGCAGAACGTTGTAAAATTTGTGTTTATTTTAAAAAATGACATTCATCTCTTTTTAAATATGACCAAATAAATTTTGAAGACAGCTGTCTCAAAATTGATTTTAACACAGTTTTATACAGTAGTGTGAGTCACAAAATAAAAGACTGATTCATGACACTGCCAATCAATAAAACTTTCTCATATAATTATGCCCATAAAAAATTTATGGTATTATATAATAGCTTAATAATTAAAAGCATTGTACTATTAATTAACAAATTTAAATACATTTAAAAAATTAATCATGACTATTCAACCTTTCAAATTACCACATAATAAACTCGAATCATCTCACTTTCGTTATTGATTAAAGGTGACATTAACATACGAACCTTGCAATTAAATTTTCAAATATAGCCAACAAATACTTACGCAATTTGATCATGCCATATCTCCCTTGAAAAAACTCAAAAGCCAAATCCTTTGTTTTCAGTTGCACCCCTCTGGCCTCTGCTCCCACAGACTAAATAGAATAGGGGAGAAGCTAGGACACAAGCCAAAAGCATCATGGGAATTCAGACGGGTCCATGAAAGCTCACAGGGATCAAGGCCAGCAGAGAATTACATGAATCATGTGTAGAAAACACTATTATCAAGAAATGATTACAGTTATTTAGATTTTATAAATTAATTTAAGTGTTTTAACAGTCTTTTGTTTGGGCAGCTGCACTTTTAAATGAGTGTCCAAGTGACAAGAGGGTGTTGTTGGTTTCTTATCAAGTGTGAATATCAGTATCTTAAACTCTTGGTTTGCCCTCTTGTCACCTTCAGTTGAGATAAGGAGGTGAGGGTAAGTGACAAGGGGGTTTTTGTTTGAGAGATGATGGGGGTAAGGGTTCATCCTTCCCTTTATTTGAAATTAAATGTTAGTTATACATTTTATTATACTGAATGTAAATACAGTGATGATATATTTGTTAGGTATTTGCGATATTAAAAATTATGACATTCAGAAATTTAGTCAAGAATTTATTGGCACCAGCTTCAAATTCCACTGAAAATAGAAAATGTGTAAAATTCTGAATATTCCCCCTCTCTATTTTCAAAAACAGCTGTTATACCCCCATGAGAAGATGTGGTGTATAGAGGGGGGGGGGGGGGATAAACAGATCCCCATGGGACGCGCAATTTCCTTTCATGATGGTTTGTCGGTCATTTTTTACTCCCTTTAAATTGAAAGTGACAACTTGAAACCAGATAAGGTTAAAAGTTAGTTGCACTATAAAAGTGAACAAGACTTGTGAACTATTTTCAATATTATTTTCTTTTATTTGTAAAGTCAGAAGGAAATAAAGGGTTTTATTATTACCCCTTTATTACTTCTGTTACTTCTGGTTAAGTACATGAAAAACACTTCAATTATATTTCAATCAACAAAATAAAATGAAATAATTCCATGAACCAATAAAATTTACACAAAAAAAAAATCAACTCTTGAGCTACGATTGGTTAATTCATACCACGTGTCAAGCTGGTGCAATCAACAGAATTGCTTGCAGAGAATCACTTATCAATTCCCATTGCTAAAAAAATTCCAACTCTTTATTCAATGAAAAAGTGTCAAATAAACTGCAAATAAATAAATTTTACATTTTTGTCTATCTCATTCCTCATAATCCATTGAAGGAATTATTTGGTTTTTCCGAACACGAATTTTATAAAGTATAAACAACAAAACAACACCTCCTGTAGCAAATACAAACAAAATGCAAATTCCAGCTATAAGCCACGGATATTCCGAAATATCAACCGGTTTCTTCATAGCAGTTTCAATACTTTTGATATGATATTTCACCAAATTAGACACTTCTTTATTTTTTCGACTAGCAGCAATTATAGCAAATGTTAAGTCGCCTTTAAATTTCGACAAGTTAACAACTTCTGTTCTCTTTTCACCGACTGGCAAAGCTGGCATTAAACCCTTTAATACCTCACCAGTTAGATCCCACTCATCAGCACGTTGAGGATTCGTATGTGTTGGCAAACAATACAAGTCGTATTCCTTTACTATAAATAAATAGTAAAATCAATCAAAAGAATCTCAGTAATAAATGTCAACCTACTTGAATCTTTCTCCCAGCCTTCAGTCCACGCAAAAGTCGCGTTCAAAGTTTTAATATCAATATTAACCGTTAAATCCGTAACTCCGTTTCCTGTAAGTCTATTCCATCCACCACAATATTGAATGTTTATAGTGCCTCCATGTAATCTACTCGTCTTTGTAATATCTATTTTCTCGCAATTGGTTTCGGTCATAAAGCAACTATCACTTCTTGTGGTACTGAAGTACTCAATGCTGTATCTACCAGGTTTAGGACAAGTATTTATAGAGGCGGAATAGTAACCATCATTTTGTGTAATATCCGCGTTTTGTCCATCATCTTTTAGCGCTAGTGTTATGACTTGGTTGTCAACTGTTTTTAATGTCGCTGTAACGTTTGCATTTTCAACATAATATGGTCCAAATTTGACCGAGACGTGAAGAAATAACTTTCTTCCTTCTTCCTCAAACGTTACCTTGAATATAAAATTGTTATTGAATACGAACTTGTATAAAACTCGGTTTTCACTGGAGTTACACTGCAGATTTTATATTACTGTTCAAGTATTCTCATTAGTTGACACGCGAGGTAGAAGAGACGCAAATGGTAAACTAATGTTAAGGTTTAGGATATGAGTTTTATCAAACTAATTTTCGCCAAGTGTATCAAATGGGGCTCAAAGAAACCATAATATATATATATATATACGCAGTGCAACAACCAGTGTGATTCCATCTTTCATTTATAGTTACTATTGACGGTGGGTTTTTGGTCGGATTATCTAGGTGATATATATCCTTAATCGGTGGAATTGAAGTTATAATGTTTGCTAATACCGATGTATTTTGTTGAAATGAAATACTCAACACCCAATAACCCATCTGAACATTAATTAAAACATGAGTTGATGAAAGCAATTTGTACATAACAAACTTACCGAAACTTTATCAATTTCACACGACGTTGAAGAAGAACTTTCAAAAGTTGTGCAACTGAGTGTACTAACTGAACCGTCAATGCCAACTTTAGAAAATTTTATCCGATTATATTTCTTAACTTGTCTATGTATCAGACATAACGACAAATTATACATTTCCGGTTCGCTAAATTTAAAAAAAAGAGTGTGAAGATCTGACATGTCACCAACAACACTTTCTTCAACCTATTGGAAATTTAACAACCATAAAGAAAAATCACAAAATAAACGAAATAAACTTACAACTTGATTTCTTTCCGTTTCAGAATTCAATACATCCACAAAAGGAACCATCAACTTGGGAACTACTTGATCACCAAGTGTATCAAACGAATAAACTTTTCCTGTTGTGAGGGCCTCAAGAGTTTCATCAGTTGAATTACCAATAGAAATGCCATGAACGTTAAAATTATTTTTTTTCAAAAATTCTAAACTCGTTTTAATTTCTTCTTCAGGAGTCGCTCGCCTCATCCTTTGTGGAACGTATTTAATTTTAACATCCATTGGCACACCATCTCCTAGAGGAAGAAACTCTTCTGACAAATCTGCAGCTTCTTTAAATCCCAAGTCTTCAATATCCCTTTTGAAAATTATTTTACTGGTTGTTGCTTCAGGTTGATAAGCACTTCCTTCATAAATTGTTGGTCCTGGTGTTGGCAATTCAGGCGCTGGAACCTTTTC